>JAENRP010000180.1:0-46282 GCA_024741835.1 Diplocarpon mali
ATAGCTATAGGGAAGAAAGGGGTAACCTTCCTTCCTTAACTCTTACTAATATATTGACTATCGACCTTTAGAAGCCTCCTTTACCTACTGCGCCGACTCACTTAAGCTTAATATACTATAACCTAAAGATATCTCACTTTATCAGCAGATTATAAGAAGCGTTATATACCCCTTAAACCTTATAAGGCCAAATATCTCCTATATTATCGGCCAATTGGCATAGCATATGGCAACCCCTTTATAAGATCACCTCTAAGCTACGAAACCCTTCTTACAATACCTATAAAAGACTGCCGAAGATAGAATTACATATGGAAAAGGCGAACTAAATCAATTTAACGCTTATACAGATGCTACTTAAGCTACTAAGAACGATAGGAAGTCATTCCAAGGCTGGCTTATTAAGTATAATAGAGGAGTTATTAGCTAGGCTGCGAATAGGCAAAAATCTACTTCTCTAAGTAGTAAATAAGCCGAAATAATAGCAGCTTCCGACAGCTCGAAAGAGGTAGCTTAGATACTAAAGCTATTCGCCGACCTTAATATACAACTCGATCAATTACCTTATTTATGACTTAACAACAAAGGAGCGAGATCTCTTACTAAAGAACGAAAATTTTCAACTAAATCGAAGCATATCAACGTTCGACACTTTTATATAAGAGACGATATAGTAGCTAAAGGCAAGATAATAGTAGCTTATATACCTAGAAACGATAATATAGCAGATTCCCTTACAAAAGCTCTACCAGGACCCGCTTTCGAGAAATACAAGGGTTATATAAGCCTACCAGAGCGAAAATCGACAAAAGAAGGCTATATAAAGGGAGGAAACCCATAGGAAAGCTATATATAAGGAGGAAATCTATAATACGACTATATAAAAGGGTGAAAAGCTATAATATAGCTAAGTCAGAGGTACTCTTATACTATAACGCACGTTTTGATACTGCAGGGCGGCTGAACTCCATATAAGAGAGACGTAGGCGCCATATACTAGAGAGTATATTATAGGAGTTAATAAGGCCTAGACTATATAAAAAAAAAAAAAATGTGGGGCTCTTTACTCTGAGTTCTATAGAGCTTTATAGTAGGGGGCATATTAGAAATATATAAGGTACGGAGATTACCGCACGGAACGGAGGCTAAGGCTTGGTAAGCCTACGTAAGCCTACCTTATATATATACTACTTCAGCTCTCTAGTACTAGAATCTACACCTTTCGATTCTGTCAATGACACTGACGGCGGCTGCTTGGCGCAGAGGGTTGTCATGTGATGGATGTCTTACAGAAGCTTGTCTGTAGAGCGACTCGCTTGAAGGCTGCGGGGGTCTCTTTATTTTTTCTTTTTCCTTTTTCCTTTTTTGATGCGATACAGAGTCTTCGCGAAGTTATCTGTTCTCGGATCTCTCTGCTTTCCATGCATGGCTGGGAAAGGTACGTCACTTAATACCCAGTGAATGAGGCTCCATTCGCACGTATCGTAGTAAAATACCTGCCTCTTTCCTGGCGATAGCCGATAAGAAAATCCCGAGTCCATTATCAACCCCTCACATCCAGCCCCTCCTGGCCCTCCCCCATCACAACCGGACAAGGGAACACGCACCTCTCGTATCCCACGTTACCTTACCATGTCACCCATCCCAATCACAATCATCACAGGCTTCCTGGGCTCGGGAAAAACGACCATCCTCCTCAGCCTGCTCCCACAACTGCGCGCCCAAAATCCTGCCTACAAGCTCGCGCTACTCAAGAACGAGTTCGGAGACCTGGCGGTCGACTCGCAGCTCGCGGCCTCGTCGTCGATCTCGGGTGTGCGCGAGCTCCTCAATGGCTGCATCTGCTGCAACCTTGTCGGCCAGCTGGATGTCGCTTTGCAGGAGCTGGTCGAGAAGGTCCAGCCGGATCGCATTGTGGTAGAGACGAGCGGGAGCGCATTCCCCGCCACCCTGGCGATGGAGGTCAATCGGCTTGCGCGGGACACGAGGGGCGCCTATGTGCTGGATGGGGTCGTGACGGTAATTGACGTGGAGAACTGGAGGGGCTATGAGGATACGAGTTATACGGCCAAGATCCAAGCAAAGTACACGGATCTAGTGGTGTTCAACAAATGGGAGGCTGTAGGTGAGAGGAGGATGGACGAGTGTCTGGATCGGCTAGGAGATTTGGAGGTGCAAATTGCGTGGGTGAAGAGCGATCAGGGGAGAGTTCCGGCAGATGTCGTGTTTGGTGTTGACGGAGGCTTGGCCAGGACCTTGGGCGATGGGACGAGCAGCCAGATTCACGAGCATGGACGGAGCCACGAGAACGGGCACCAGAGCGAGGTTGAAGTACTTTCGATCTCTCTCGAAGCAGAAGCAGGTTCAGTCGTGGATTCGCAAAAGCTAGAAAAGCTGCTAAAGACCGCGCCAAAGGACGAAGTCTACCGCATCAAAGCCGTCTTCGCAGCATCCTCACCCATCATATCCTCGGACGCCAATTCGGACTCGGAACCTACAGGACCAGGGAGGTATATCCTCAACTGGGCCTTCGGACGCTGGACGTGCACGCAAATGGAGAGCGATGAGCACGAATCAAGCCGTGGAGTTGTCCTGCGGATGACGATGATCCTAGCGCGATTCGAGAGCAAGAAGTGGAAGAAGCGAATAGAGGCCGGTGGATTCGTCGAGCTAGAAGGCGTGCAGAAGGGCACGCTGAAGGTCGAGAAGATTGCATGATGTTCTATGTTGCATCGTTGTCGCTATCTGGAAAACGCATGCGGCAAGATCCAAGCCAGACACTCACTGCTTTGCCATCCTGTCTGCCATCCGGTCAACTTTCTGCCCAGACAGGACAGGATTAGGTACAATACATGACAGAGCTGGCACATACAAGCCACCTCGCATCTCGGCTCTCAACCTCCCATCTCCGTCAGCATCTACCATGCCTATCAGACTTTGTTGACTCCTCTCACGCGAAGAATGCAACACCCAAGCGAGCCAAGACATTCCACACTCTCCACGTCCAGTATATGAGCCAGCCTTTGCGCACACTCTTTGTAGACTCAAACACACTCGTTTAGTTGCGTCTTAAGCCAGTCACTCCTTCATTATTCGGCTCTTTCTACCGGCACTGCTCTCGAGATTGTTTACTTTCTGCAATACTCGAACAACAGCAGGTAGCTTTCAAAATGATATTCTCTCTGTACGTCCCTCCTTCCCCTCGATCTCATACATCTCATACATCTCATCCACAATGTTAGTATTAAGCTAAGACCTCAACCAGCGTCCGAGCCTTCGCGCTCCTCCTTATTCTCCAGCACTCGCACGTGCAAGCCCAGTCAACAGTCTTCCAAACCCAAGTCTTCACCATCACTTCCTGCGCACCAGAGGTGACAGATTGTCCCGCGCGCACTATGACTAGCACTTTCATCGAGCAACCCATTACTACAAGTGAGTTTATCTGCGAGAGCTTTCAGGGACGGGGCAACTTTCCTGACGCAACACCCACAGCGCCACCGTACGCGTGCAACTCAGAGCTAGAGACCTGCCCCAACCCTGTGTCATCTACGATAGAGCCAGAGTCTACCACGCCGGCTTGTGACTATGAGGATGGGGAATGTGCGCCTGGCCCTGAGACAACTCTTTCTGCGCCCGAAGTCGTAAGTACACTCTTTCTTCCGATGTTTTAGACTATGCGTAGAGCTTAAGCTAATCAAGCTCAGGCCTCAATTTCGACCTCTTCTACTATCTCCACATCTACCGCCTCCACCGCCGACGCTGTAACCAGTCTCTCTGGCAGCACGGAAATTTCATCTGCAGCCGAGACTCCCGCACCCGTGACGACTTTGCACTCGACGCTCTTCACCACACTGGTCCAAACCATCACATCCTGCGCACCTACGGTGACGAACTGCCCCTACGGCTCGATCACTACACACACCATCCCTCTCCCCCCTCCCACCAACGCCCTCATGTACGAAACAACCTACACAACCGCCTACGTCGACATCTGTCCCACCGGCCTCACCACACACACTTACACCCTGACGCACAAATGCACGGCCGCCGCCTGCCAGATCCCTACCACGGTTCCAACCAACTTCGCTGTTACAACAAAAGTGTGTTCGGCCTGTGAGGGCAAGCCGACATTGACGGTCACGTGTCCTGTGGAGACGGGCAAGTGGAGTAACGGTACTGCCACTGCGCCGGGACATGTGAGTCCGCCGAAGGAGACGGGTATGGGCAATGCGACGGGCCCGGTGTATCTCACTGCGGGCGCGGAGAGAGTCGCGGCCGGGATTTGGACCGGGCTGGTGGTTTTGGGAATTGCCTTGGGGGGGGTTGGCTGGGGGTGGTAAGGTAGGAAGTGCCATGATATGTTTTGAGTGGATGCTATCAGGCTGACGATGAGGATTTGAATGTGAGGATAAATTGATATTTGAGAAGTGAGTATTGGTATTTTGGTTGGGGTTTACATTGGAGGTTTCATTTCGCTTCGCTTCAGAGCTACGTGTGAGGTTTTTCTTTTACACTCGTTCATGATCTCTTATTTGTTTTGGGTTGTTAGGTTGTTTCCTTTCTTCTTTTTGGCACAGCTAGGGTTTTCAAACACACGTTTCTACATTGAATAGCTAGCTAGCTAGACATTAACCGAATCTATCTAAATTTCTTCTACCAGCTTTCTTCAGAGTCACCAGTGAGTATAGAATGATCTGGTTCAATCCTACCTAATCTTCAATCTTCAACAGTAATGATCCCTGTGACTCTCGGGCTCTATGCCGGATGCAAACTTCCAGTTGTCGAGCCGAAAGGTGGTCCGATGCTGCATCCTGTGAGTCTCTTGTGCCAGATCCGGAACTTGGCTGTCTTCACCCGCGAGACCTCAGTCCTCGGAGGCTGTTTCTGGGCGCGACAGAGGCGGGGAAAGGGCTTGTTTGATCTCGGGAAGCCCCCACTCTGCTCGTCGAAGCGAGAGGTCCGAGTGAGTTGATGGGGAGGGAGCAGGGGGCTGCAGGAAGGGGAGGTAGATCGGGGTCTATCAGAGAGCGTGATTAAGAAGTTAGATAGGAACTGTAAGTGTGGGACTGGTTTGGGGTTTGCAGGGTTATGAAGGAGCCGGCGGTAGAGTACTGTTTCGAGAGGCGGGCTCGTCGCTGGGATGGCAGACGAGGGAAGCTTGAAGCTTGCGGCACGGTCTGAGTACTAGTCTTGCCCGCGCAGGAAGGAGAAATTCGAGAGAGGCTTGCCCCAGGCACTGTCGCTTCAGAGCAGTCGGCCCTGAAGGGACAGAAACAATAGAGAGCATAGCACTGGCGCTGATAGCTTCTCATCTGCTGGCATTGGCTGCGCCGCAACGAAACCCCCAGCTGGTCGCTCAGAGAAACTCTCCAGAATCGGAGATGATGACACGGCTATGGCGCTGTGAGTAGAGCCTGAATCCCGGGAGCTGAACGGCGAAGGCCAGAAGACCAGTAAATGGCAGTGCACGAGTCGGAGCCCCCCCGAGAGATAGACGGTCGGTATTTGGAAAGAAGCACGATCTTGTGGGCATTTTGGAGCCGCCGTGCTCGACTGGTATCGCTTCGTAAGTTATGTAACAAACATTGCGTCATGTTGGTGTAGTTTCGATCATAGCTGGGGTCGTGTTATCTAGCACTGTTTTCCTCTTCTCCATACCTTATCTCCTGGTAGCTTTCAACTCTGTATTTCTTCCTCAACCCTTCAACCCTTGCATCACCCAGGAAGCCCTCAAAGACAAGTTCCAACTCTCCAAAATAATTCGGGCCTTCTCCGACCTTTAGAAAGCCAATACTCTCAAACAGCCTGATGCTCTTGACGTTCTTACTACCTATCTTGACCTTCAGCTGCAGCAACCTTGGCTTGTCTATCTTTGGCGTCTGGCCCTCTCCGTACTCAGACAAGATGGACGTGAGGCTCGAGGTGATGTACTGCATGAAGGCGAGGACTGTGGCCCGCCCGTATCCCTTGCGCCGCTGAGAGGTCGGTGCGATCATGAGCTCCAGTTCGCCGACCACGCCTTCATCATCTTCGTCTGAGGGCGTGAGGAAGAGGTTTACGTCGCCGAGCATGTGAGCAGGCGAGTCGCTTGTGCCGGGTTCGAGGACACTCATGGGCGACGGAAGAGGCATACAAGCGATAAATGTCAATTTGTCATGGTCGGTACGCCAGCTTCGTTGCATATTGTATTCTTCTGGGAGGGAGAGCGGTTCAGAGGCCGTATCGGCTTGGATTTGCTAAGGATCATGAGTGAATTTTCGTCTACCGGAGAGGGAGAGAGGAGGCTGAAAGCTGCAGATTTCCATGAACTTGGGCTTACATTGTCTTTCATCCATTCATGGTATGTGGGTACGTGTGAAGCTTCATACGGGACAAGAAGCACCGACGAAGTCGAGATCGCTGTTTGCTTAGAAATCAGAAACAGGATTCAGGAGGGTGAATATTCGCAATGTGCAGAATGAAACCCAAAAGAAGCTAATTAAGAGCACGGTCAATATAGAAACGCGAATGTAATTTTTGAGTAACAGTTAGATAAGTAAGCGCTCTGTCTAATAAGTGTAGAGCGCAACTCGTGCTAAAAGGAAAAAGACGAGCGGCCGCTCAACCTAGACGACAATTGCGTTGCTCATCAGAATAAAGTAAAGAGACAATTTAGATATCGCAACTCGTTAATGAAGACGAGCGTAAATGAGACCTCACCGACCTGTATCTCTGTTGATGAGCATCTAGTTGGCCTCGTCTCTTGAACGAGAGTTTGAAGAAGGAATAATCGCGTCGGCCACTCGAGTGGGTTACCTTAACTAGCAAATTCCCCGCATGACTATCTCGCTTAATTTCAACATCACTTAGTTCTGATCCATCTGCATCGTCTTCAATTCATGGAATTATGCCCAGGTTTCCTCTTCTATTTCATTCTTCGCAGCTACATCAGATGTCGTGAGAAAAAGTGCCCGCAATAATAATGAAAGCATATCTCCTCTTTCATCGCCAATATTCAAACCAGCAAGTATTTCGATCTTCAGAACGATTGCGACTTTGATCTTCAGAGACATCTCACTATTACCATTTCTCATCAAAAGACCATCACTTCCATATACTTTCAGTCGGGAGCGTATTATTGAAAATTAGCTACCCCTAATCACAGGTTCAATTTACTCTTCGCTAAGATACCCGCATGATGCGAGAAGGGGGCCATCTTTCTAGAAGGGTGCGCTAGCGCGAATAATTTTCTTGCCAAAAGTTGAAGCCTTTCTGACTAGAGATTCAAATACCTTGTATGCAGGGCTCTCTAGTTAATCTATCCTTTTGTGATTCTTTTTGCTCTGCTATTTTTTTTCGCGTTAATGTCTTGTCGAGACTGTTCATAAGCGTTTCCGCCTGAAACAATTTAGTGTTGGCTAGAAAGGAAGAAGTTTCAATTGCGATTGTAATCTATCGATGTTCTGCAAAATAATGTTGCGAGCTGTAGTTTGGCTCCCCATATCGATTACTATTTGCTTTTTGTGTTATTGTACAGAAAACCATCAGTGGCAACGGGTCAGTATGTTCATACTGATCCTTTGATACTATTAGATGCCCAAAATTCCCCATATCATCAGGTGCTATGTGTTTGGCATGCAGAAGCAAAGTTTTTGTCGCACTTAAGAGAAATATCAAGCAATCGGATGTCCGAGTGCTGTTCTGGCCCCCACTCAATCTTTCGAGTGTCGACTGGACTGTACGTGCAATTATCAGTGCTTGCATCCGCAAACACTCCATGAGACAATAGAATCACTTTGCTCGAAATCAAAAAATTGTAATTTGATTTCATGGTCGCCAAGGTAATATCCCTCCTAGCAATTCGACTCAGATCCTCGACTTCTGCACAGCGTGATATTTCGAGGAAAGCCTTTGGTCCTCAACTTATTTACAGCAAGTCGCAATTGCACATCGCCCGTCTTAATATCGCCCAATGCAGATTGCTCATTCCTAATATCATCTAATGTGCATCGAATTAGTCTGCTTTCGGACGACTTTATATCAAGCCGTTCTGATATGACAATTTGATATGCTCACCTTGAACGTTCCCTACGGATTCTTATGCTAAAGGGCTGCCAAACATCGACTTCTTCAAATCGGTACTCACAAACATAAGTCAATCTTACGTTCGTCCTCCTGCCTGGCTTCATTTCAAACCAAGTCTGAACCTTGCTGCGCTAATGCTTTCGGTCTAAAAACCTGAGGGACACTTCAGTAATTGTCGCGCCAGCCCATTCAAATCTTTTAAGCAGACTGACTCGCAACTCGATTTCTTGGCAATTAGACATATTTGAAACAGTTTTCGCTCATAGAGCTGCCTGTTTTAACTCACGACCAAAAGCGGAGACAATGACTACTGGCAAAAATTCCCAGAAAGCTTTGCCACGTATCCGAGGTAAAGGGCCCACGAAGAAGCCTGTGCCACCCGCTTCCAAAAATATACAAAGACGACGAGCTCGTTCTCCTTCACCCAAAGAAGTTCCAGTATGGGACCAAGGTGTCACCACTAAAGCTGCTCGCGAACGAAAACGATTCAAGCTTTCCCGGGCATCCCTCCACGAAGATGTGGATGAGGAATATATCGTGCAACAAGCAAGTCTGCTCAAGGGTGAAAATAAAATTAGCTGGGGAGTGCAACAGCGCGACCCCATTGAGGCTTCCAGACGTCCCAAACAGAAGGGCCGCAAAGTTGGAAGGTTAAGAGGAATGCCTGAAGCCCAGATGGCATACATGGCAATGTTTGAAAACATGCAGCCGCAGCGAGATATACCGCGACCTAACAGCCCACTCCGCTCCCCAATATTGAGAATATCACTCGAGGTCCGGGAAGAAATCTATTCATATCTGCTTATCTATCCTTCACCTATCGATTTGAAGGCCGATTGGGCCACACTGGAGCAAAACCACTTTATTGATCATTCGCTTTTGCTTGTTTGCAAGCAATTCGCCTCTGAAGCATCCAGCTTTCTCTACCGAAACAATACCTTCCAGTCACTCATCCGCGAATCCCCCGCTGCCGACCTTCGTTATGAGATGCCTGTCAAGATCCATTCCGAGTTTCATTCCAGTTTCCGCCACATTATCATTGATTGTTCCAAGGCTTGTTGGAACATAGAGTGGCACGAGAAGGCGACTGAAGGCTTGATCTCTTTCGTCAAGGCCAAGGCCACAATCAATACCATTACTCTGAAGGTCGTTCCTCAACGAGTTGGGATGTCGACCACGGCATTGGGTGACGAGGCCAGCCCCGTAACCTTCGCCGATTTTCTTTGGTACCCAGGTCCTTTCATGGGGGCCATCCGTGAGCTGGCTCCGAAGAAGTTCGAGGTCATTCTCAAAAAGCCCGGCAAGAGCTCGCTAGGCATAGAACTTGACCTGAGCTACCTCCGGGTGGGTACCATAGCAGACAATCTCATAGCAAATGAAGAGACGATGAGATTACGAGGTGCTAGGTTTGGTGCTTTCCAGCAGGAGTTGGAGGCATTGAAGGGTCGCTTCGAGGAAATGTTCGAGGCTGGCTCCAAGGATATTTCTCATTGATCTCGGAAGTCAATGCAAGGATGGATGATGGCGATATCACTGGTGGTGAGTAGGGGAGGGGGTGCTACGAGACTGTGGTGGACAATTTGGGCAGTGAGAGGGGGCTCGGCGGTGCACTTGAAAAGCGGTTTCAAGTCGTGCTACTGGCCGTTCCGTTGCACTAGTCCTAACACTTGCCTTGCTCAACGGTTGTAATAAGAGCACAAAATCATGTCTTGTACTCGTTTTTCATTCAATCAAAGCTGGAATATCTGGCATCACTGAGCTTGCTATCTTCTCTTGAAGCAGAATTGACAGTATAGTCAAATCGCGTCAGAGACATGCAATGAAAGATAATTCAGGGTGCCTCAGCCTCTATGAAATGAATTTGGCTTTAATAACAGTGCTTGTATAGCTGCTGGTAAGGAAAATTAGTAAGAGATGGTGACAGTGAGACGAATTGTAGAGGCAATACTTTGCTGTATACAGCTGGCGTATGACACCAATTTCAGATACGTATCAAGATGCTAGATCTCGAATGGCAATGACCACAGAGCAAGTGTGTAAAACCGAGTTAAAAATTATATACTTAAATACGACTGCTGACTTTCGCCAGCCGCTCTATCGACTCCCTCAAAACCTCTGCTACAATCTCTCCCGCTGGCATAACTTTCTTGACCAACCCCACGCCTGCTCCTGCGTAGGTCGTCATTCTTCCTTTCTCGCCCCAACCTTCGTCCCCCATCCTGATAGCCTCCTCATATAACCTTGCATTTTCCTCTTCACTGAAACCCTTCTGGCTATCCCAATAAGTCTGATTCAGTACTCCCCTAGCATTGTATTTTTCCGGCCATCCATGAGTCCCTCTTGCCCTATCGTATACCGTCGTTCTTGCAGTCGTTACCCCGCCATCGGCAGCTTCAATAACAGCCTTTCGATAGCCCTCGCTTATCACAGCTTCCGGGCTTGCTAAAAACCGTGTACCCATACATACACCACTCGCACCCAGTGTCAGCGCAGCAGCCACTCCTCTCCCATCCATGATGCCTCCAGTGGCGATCAGCGGTATGTCTCCGAATCCCACGCTTTTTAAAACATCTGCACATTCAGGGAATAGAGCGATTAAAGAGCTGGACTGGGCAAGTCCGTGACCACCTGCGTCTGAGCCTTGAATCACCAGTACATCTGGCTTGCAAGTTCTCGCGGCTTCGAGAGCAGATGCCACAGTGCCAACCTGAATCCATATTTTAGTTTTCTCCTCGCTAGCCTTTCGAATGCCGTGTGTCCACTCAACAAGCTCTGCGCTATTTCGTGGGGCAAACAACCATGCTGCCGCTGGTTTCAGCCGGGCATTTTCAAATATAGTGAGGGTTGCGGGAAGATCTGCCCCCCAACAAATGAAGCCCACGCCAATTGGCAGAACATCATTCGGTGTTCTTGGGAACGGAGACGCCTCGAGGGAGCTCGTGACTTCGGTAAGTAGACTTGACAATGTAGAGATATCCGTACCCGCACCGAGAAATCCCAGACCTCCAGCCCGAGACACGGCCAGAGCGAGTGGAGGAGTTGCTATGAGCCGCATCGGAGCAGATGTAATCAATGGTGTTTTGACCCATGCGTACTGGGATCGGAGAGTATGATGGTGGGAAGTAGCCATCTCGACTGGAAAAGTCAGAGACGGAACAATTAAGAATGAAGAGGAGACCTGGAAAACACAAGGTGTATCGGAAGTTGCAATGGCAACTGTGCTTCGATATATTAGCAGCTCTTGGGGTTTGACAAGGAAATAGAAATATGCTGGGAAGAATTGAAGATATGTGAATAATACACGACCACCGGGGAGAGTTAACCTGAGAATTTCGTCGGCTCAAGATACTAGCCGGCTTCAATTTAGAGCCTTGCCTATCAGGAAGAGTGAAGAGCGTCCTTAATTCATGGCCTCCCTTCAGTAGGCGTTGAGCTCTACCCCACTATTAGCTTGGCATATTTACTAGTGTCAATTTAGACTAAGATACCCGCAGAGCCTCAATTATTTCTATCCGAACCTCGAGTCAAAGGAAGTCTCAGTATTCGGACCTTTGAAACCAGTATCAACACGGGAACAGCTGGCTCCAAGAGCTCTCTGTCACTCGGAGATAGCTATTCTTTCTATCTGATTACACGAGCCAGCTAGCGATCATTCCGTAGAATTCCTCTTTCGAGCTGCAAATATGAACGCCCCAGATAGGTTTGTTACTTCAATCCTTTAAGCGCGTTGGGTCTACGTCCAGATCGGCCTGCGCGTTGCTAGACGGGATGGGATCTTCAGTGGCGCATATCTGATTCCTCTTTCAGAGCTCAGAAGAAGAGCAAGGCTAAGCGCGCGTTAGATTCGAGTTGTTCTTGCTCGGCGATGGCGAGAAGAAAGTCTCTGAAGCCTCAGATACTCGTATGTTCCCTGGGTATTCTCGATCATGCTCTGCAGATCTCCAGCTTCGAAGACTAATCCACACAGGCACCTCCGATAGCTCCGTTTTCACGTTCAACAAGGAGGACCACACTCTTGCCAACATCCTGCGCGCCCATCTTCTCAAAGACCCTCATGTCATGTTCGCCGGCTACAAGATTCCTCATCCTCTCTTCGCCAAGTTTGAACTCCGCATACAGACGGACGGCTCAATATCACCCAAGGAAGCGCTGGTGAACTGCTGCAAGGCTCTGGTTGGTGATATGGAGATCTTGAGTCGAGAGTTTACCAAGGAGTACGAGCTGCGGAAGATGGTCAGTGGAGATGGTGCCGCTGGAGAAAATTAGGAGATTTCAAGGCGACTAGACACGAGTACAATGGGTGCTTAGGGGTCTATGGATGGAGTTTGGGTTTGGCGCGGGTAGGCGGGCTGAGCATTTCAGGGCGTTATGGGCCACTCAAAACTCCTGCCAGGATACTAGCGATATCAATCAATTTTCATATTCTGAAAGTCCAGGTGAGGTAAGAAAATCTTCTAAAAGAAAAGTCATGCAGCAGTTCATCAAGGGCCCGCTCAATTACGAGCCGCGCTCAACTTGACTTATCAAGATATCATGATGCCAATATAAAAATTGTGGCAAGTCTGGCTTCCCGAAGAAGCGGCGAGGAATTTTACTGCTCATCTTCGTACGCGCTTGACAAATAAGTATCTTTATTGCCATCACTATTAAATATTATATTTTCAGTTAAGAGCTGGGCCAGTGGTCTTTTCAAATGCCCAGAACCTTTTTCCTCGAGGATTTTCATGCCGCGGGATGCGGATCAATGAAGTGACTAGCTAGATTCTCTCCTCCCCAATTTTGACTGAATAGTACCTCTATTAAATTACAAAAAAAGAGGCAAACCAGTTTGTGGATATAGGGCACTGCGAAAACTCAGTAATTTTGTTCCTCCTGCATGTATCAACTATCGTCCAGCCTCCTTTTTCATACATGCTGTTGTGTTTAGCTGCTCTCTTGTTTTAGAGATGCTACCTTATTTCCTCATCTAAGCTGCCACCATGCTATTTACCAGTGGATTTCATGTTCGGTAGATCTACGAAGGAATTAAAACGTTGCAATTGTGTCATTGTTGGACGTGAGTAATAACAAATCCAAGTTTCCCTAGAAATCGCAGCTTTGATACTATCTAATTTCAAGATCGGCGCAATCACAGCTCGATTTAGATGAGGAATCCGTTTTGACGAGACGTCCAGTTAGGTGGTACCATCACTACGCGAGAGGAGGATCAGGATGCTGTTTGGCCAGATACAAGAACAACCCAACGCTCTCTCAGAATCATATGACATGTCAAGAGCACAGTCACTGGACCTGCGAAAAGCTTCGTGACTCCCGCTAGGCTGAATGACATCACTGTTGACTGTTGATTCAGATAGTCAAGGAGACTAGCCAGCAGAAGTCAAGTGGAGTGTCGAGGTGTGTCTTGTTCACGTTCAGTATGGTTATGCTTACTTGTATCTGGATCTTGGTGGTGGTTTCAGTTCAATTTGCGATACAAATGTACAATCCAAAGGTACGGTCTAATCATACAGTCCAAACGATTAACCCAAATTCACAACCCAAATTCACAACCCAAATGTACAATCCAAAGTACAAGCAAAACATAAGCAGGTCCTGTTCTGTGCCCAATTAACTCCAGTAAACACGCTCATTTATTTCCTCCGGACGAGCGTTTGACTTTCTTCCGTGGAGATTTACGCCGACTCAGTGGAAGCCGGGATCACACGAGTTGAGCAGCTCTTGGTGATGCAACATGTCAACGATCGTCGTTTGGCACCTGCGAACTCTATTGCCACAAACGCAATTATCTTTGGAGCCAGTACAGGCGACACCGTCAATGGCCAGCTTCGGATTCTGTCGATGGCCTCTGAAATGACCTCAGCGTATAGGTCGGAGTCGTGAGACAGCGCTCTTCTATAGAAAGGTTCCAAATTGACAGGGATGGATCCAATAACCGACTTAACTGTTGCGCGTTGGGGACGATTCACCTTGGCGCCATGCAGATACTTCTCGAGAGTAAGAGATGTCCAACGGGGACGGTATCTTCGTCCCTCGAGCTTCGGCATTGATTCCAGGGCCTTGATGAGGAATGCCCTCTCGTACACCAGGTCGTAACTTTCATCCAGATAGATCTTTGCGCACGTGATCTCCTTCAGCGTCTCGAGGCGGGAAGCAAACCGCTCGGCTCGCTTCAGGAAGAGGAATTTGGCGTCTGCGGAATCGAAGATGCTGTAGTTCATGATGCGCGCTCCCGATTCGATGCGTGGTCCTGGGCTCGAGTGTTCTTCGTACTGGATGTATTTCGCGTCCGGAGTGCCCTCCACGCTTGGGTCTGCCGGATTCCGCGCCGCAAGTTGGCAGTAGCTGGAGAGGAGCTCAGACTCGCTCTCGACAAATCGGCGGACGTATTCATCGTAGCCTCGCGACATCAGGGCTTCGAGAAGTGCGTTGTGCGCTGTTCTGAGTGCGTAATCGATCGTGGCATCGCTGCAATCCAACAAATCGGCAGCTTCTCATGGGATCAGTAAGTCTTCGCCAAATTCAGGATCAAGAACCACCACTGACCTGCGTAAGGAACATCCCCAAAAACTTCTTGCATGTACTCCGGGACATAATGGATGGAATTCCTCATGGCCTCCGATCTCATGACAATCCGTACTCTTTCGAGGAAATCTGCGAGCTTCGCTGGCTCTGTCTGAGACGTGACTTCCGACAAGTACACGTTGTTCATCAACTCGATGATTATATGCAACAGGAAGCTGGGGTGTAATTCGATCTGGTATATCGAATCAAAGATTAAGTGGAAGTCCTCGATATCTTCAATGTGGGCGTTGTGGGTGCGAAGCTCATGCTGCCAGCCTCGCAAGTCGAGAACCGGGGTCTGTGGATGATGCGTGATTGTGAATTCCTTGCGGCACATAGGGCATGTCGGCCGATGAGCGGAGCCGAACCACTTTGATTAATTAGTGGGAATTCCCGGCGGGGAAGATATTTGAGAATGACGATTCGTTCTTGAGCATCCCAAGACGAGTGGATAGGGAAGCAAGAACTCGGGGAAAACTCACCTCCCACAGGCAGCTACCGTGAAAATCATGAGCGCAAACCGTCTGGATGCCTCTCTCATCATCTTCCCACCAGTGACTGATGGTGCCTTTCTTTTGGATGGGCTCGAAGCAGATGTTGCAGCTCAGCTCGGGATCCTGGTTGCTCGCGGGACCGCTGATCACGTCCTCGAAGCGAGCGTTACTGGAATCGGTGTGGCTTCCGTGCGTCTTGATAGAGACGTTTACTTGGGCAATGCGGATTTGCCTGTAAGCACGACTTAGGATGGTTTCTTTGGCCGTGTCGGCTTTCAGAGGGGAATCGGTAAACGGATCAGTGCGGGCGTCCAAACCGGCGGAGGTGGTGATCGAAGACATGGTGGAGTCGGGTAAATGGATGTGTCCAAAAGTTATTTGTCTTTAAGATGCGGATAATCGTTTGACTGACGAGGCCAGATGATAATCAAAAGTCTGTAAGAATGGTGTAAGAATGATGTAAGAATGATGAGTTGCAGTTGTTCTTGAATTAGGAGAGTTGGTATTGTATTCTGTTCTATGTGGTCCGTGAGATGAGTTCTGAGGGTTGGGATGGGAAGTTCTTCGTACTTATATAGGTCTGGGATCGGTCTAAGATGCAATCACTACCGGGTCCAAACCAGTGGGACCAAAATCTTAACACGCCAAAATAGTCGTTATCAGAATGACGGCACCAGCACTTCACCTAGGTTACCAGTTCTTAGCTTCTTTAATCCAACAGTGCCGCTGGTATGAACTGTTAGGTCCAATTATTCTAGGCACCGTATATGCTATCATCCTTAGTTAGTAATGTCTCTTCATTAAGCGAGAGCACTCCCCCCTTTCTTCCAGGGATAGATAGGCATACATGATGAATTTTACAAATGTAACCAAACAAATATCTGATTAGGCTACCTTAGCATAGTACATTATTACTAGTACTATTCTGCTTTGCATCATTATGGTGCGCAGCGAGGAGTATATCGGCCGTGTCCTCATCACCCTAACTGTCAAATAAGAGCTATTCTAGAACGTCTTGGATATTCGAATGTCTGTTTATCATACTCGTCTGAATAATTTTCCAGGCTATGAGAGCCAGATACCGCGGTTAAGAACTATAGAGACGTCATAAAGAAACAAATGCTAGCCGATAGACAGAGAGAGAGGAAGGCCTGCTCGGCAGAAACATACCAAATTTAGGAAATGAAGCCTGTGGATGGAATGATTCCCCGCATACTATGAGTATCATGAGACGATCAGTTAAGACTAGGCCAAGCTAGTCTGTGCAGGTGTGCGGCGCCCCCGCACTCGAATGAAGTTTTTTGCTGGCTAGCTTATGCCACTATGTGACAATGTAGTCACTTGAGGTTCGCCCTAGTAGCGAAGTGGGTCTCCACTCATACATTAGCAGTACTTCTCTATTACTTAAAAT
Source organism: Diplocarpon mali (assembly GCA_024741835.1). Taxonomy (NCBI): domain Eukaryota; kingdom Fungi; phylum Ascomycota; class Leotiomycetes; order Helotiales; family Drepanopezizaceae; genus Diplocarpon; species Diplocarpon mali. Next base: position 16,531 of record JAENRP010000180.1, read on the forward strand.
GGACTTGTTGCCACATTTTGAAATGTAATTTTAAGGGTGTTATATATAATAGCAGGCAGCTGCAAGTGTTATCACTCAATATCCACGTTGATATCATAGAATACGTACCCCGGGTTACCCCAAATCCTGGTAATTAGTATACAGTGGCAACCGACCTTGAAGCAAAGATTTGATAAATTCCCAAATATACCAGAAATAATGGTTATTTTTAGATAACCGGCTCTTGTACGTCAGGTCATTCGAAATATCGGTTACTTGTTGTGGATAGCGGTTTTACACGTAGATTCCTGGCCAATAATACCCCTGTCGTTGTTGTCACAACTTTGATATGTTGTAGATGAGTATTACTGGCCAGAGTTGCTCAAGGTTTATTAGGTAGTGGGAAATGGAGCCTCCCACCATCTTTTGTATAATAGCAACTTTTATCCCTCCAAAACAGTCCAGCAAGACTCACATTCCCAAAGTGGCCGTCTCAAGAGATCTTTGCAACGGTCCAGGGACGATGAACGGAGGTTGACCGTCTTCTTTTACGCATCCCTAGACTCCACCGAGTTATTGAAAGATCAGGCAATAAAACTGGTTCATTTTGTGGTGGAGCTACTTGCGAGTTTCATAGATCCTATCATACGTTAGTATCCCTACTTTAGCTTGTTTGCAAGATTTTTTCTTCTCCAATGGCCTATTTACGACTCAAGAACGTCATTCTCCTCCTGTGCGGCTTCGACTACCTGAATTTTCAGATCTATAACTGTGCAATCACATGTACATCTGCCACTTCATTACCCGTCAACACTTGAGGGGGAAAAAAATGAGGAAATGCTTACAAGCCGAGTAAACCTTATCGTACTTTCTCTTTCTCTTCTCTTTTTACTCCTCTTGCTTCTACTCATTGATAGCTTTACTTTGCTGGAAGAAATTTAGACCCGACCCAAGATTGAAAATGAAAAGGGAGCTCCCGCTCCTGGAAAGGAGTGTCTTGGAGTGCTCGCTTAGCATAAACTCATGTTCAGATGACGCCGCTAATACGACATTTCCAATTTTCTCATCAGCGAACTAATTTGGTGCGACAAAATCGTGCGAGCGACGGTACGATCCTTGCATTCTCCTAGCTGTTTGACCAGCCAAGACGGTGCTAGCACGAAACATAGTGTAGTGTTTGATAGAGAGCCACAACAACGTATTTTGAGTATTGCAGAGGGTATTGGACACTTCGTGAGGAGTACGAGGCTTTCGTGCCACTGAGCTGACGCTGGGTTGTTAGATGTATGAGATTCCCTGATATACTTGCTTCTGAGTTGTCCATTTGCTGTCTCAACGGATCGCTCAACCAGTGCCAGCAGTGTTGGGTAGCAGGTATGTCTGCCCTCGTCCATACATTCCTCTGCATCTTCCCACATCCTTACTGAACAGACCTAAAGCTCATAATAACAGTCAAGATATTGCGAAAGAGGGCGGCGGTTGGATCGCATGGAAGGCGGGCGAGTGTCCACTTTCAGTGATTTCGACTTTTTGAGAAGACCTTAAGTGAGGTTACGAGATTGGTGACTGAGTGAGAATCTCTAGTTTGCAGCTTCGGATCCCCATTTTTGTGGTGAAAAGTCTGGTTCTGAAGCTATTCAGTCGCTGCTGCTCGGTAGGATGGACGTCTTCAAGATCCGTTCCGGCACCATGACTTCTCACTCTCCAGGAGATTTCTTACATGGTGGAGGTACTCTCACTGTACCGGCCTGGCTTCTCCTCAGCTTTGTTTCTGATATGTCGGGTGAAGGGTAGTTTCTATGGGACTACTCTCCATGCCTGCTTCCGACGATACCAGGTCTTTCGTCGCCTGGATTGGGAATCGCGGCTTCAAAGTCACAGCCAGAGTCCTCGCTGGCGCTGATATTGCTCGCCTACAATACGTTGTCGGACAGCAAAAGCGTGCACATCCCCAGGCTTACACCGAGCCTTGCTAGGCCGCTTATTGTGTGCCTCCTTGTCGACATCTTGAGCAGCCTTCGAAGACCAAGGAATATTGCGGCTCTGTCCTCCCTAGAGCACTATTGAAATAAAGCTTCGGGCCAGGTAGGTTCAATAATATATATGCTTGCGATCCCTGATAGATCCTCTACCCCGTAAGTTCAACCTCGTTCGCCGCGGATCCATTTAGCTCGTCCTACTATTCCTGACATTTCAGGCAGTCCTCGACCTAGTCTTTGGCTTTTTGCCAAGGGCTTGAGCCATCGACAATAACTTCGTACGTTCGTAATCTACTAGATGCAAGTCAAACCCAAAATTTCTCTCTCGATGCGCCGATTTTCGAGGAGCAGTTGGTCCCGGCCTCGTTCTCCTCTAAATCTCTCTCATATTCGAAAAAGACTGCTACTCGAAGCTTGTAGGCTTTCTTTCATGCAGGCCTTGTGTTCAAAATGGCACCAAGTTGCAGAATTTGTAAAGTTTCGACAGAAGTGCTTGCACACAAGTTTCAAAGTTTGTTGCCAGAATATCCTCCTTGTCGTCGCCCTCTTCGGCAGTTTCTACTGAAAACTGAATCAGCCATAAATAAATATATAAATTGCTATGTTCTCCATCTACGTCAGGGAATTCCACACTGAGGATCCTTTTACAACCGCAACGTTAAATTGATGGTCTCGGAAGCAGATCCTCAAAGAAAGAACTATAACTCCCCACAGATATCATTTCTTTCGTCTTGCAAGCATCGGTCGACAAGGTTGTACAATTGTTTGCATCTTTGCTATCTTGCCGAGCGACATCCGCCTGCTCCACTTCTACAGTACCTGGCTTCCTCCCAGGCAATGGAGGCACGTGGGTGATATCAATCAGCGGCCAATTACGTCACGAACCACCAAGATTGTAGAATCCCAAGACTGCAATATTTGGTCTTATGCCACCAAACCCAGAATTTAGGAGAGCTTTCCTAGAACACCTTTCCACTCCAGCAGAGACAGTATAATTTGTCTATGCTGTTCGTTGCCCACGTGCCTCAGGGACAGAGCCACCAAAAATCGAAGAAGCTGTTACGTGCCCAAGTATTGAGCTCCCCCCCTTTTTGATTTGGTTGCAGAACTGTATGGGCCAGTTTTGTCGACGTGGATCGTTGACGAAAAGTAGGATCTGAGGCCGCCAAAACTTTACATGCACCTGCTTCAGAAGTGATGGATAGTGGCGAACAAGGTAACGATGATACTAACACAAGCAACTGCATATAGAGCATCGATGAAGATCTTAACTGCTGCCGAAACAGTTGTCCTGGTGAAGGCGGTCTGCCAATTGTAGAGGGGATAGAATGGTCAGAAATTTGGCGCAGAGCCAAGCTTGAGCAGGTCGCAGGCCACGTCCATTGCAGGGGAAATAAAGCCCTGTTTGAAGTTAGTCTCTGCTCGCAGTCCTGCCAGCGATAGTATGTTACGCTATGGATTGGGGACCTCAGCAAACACGGCATTGTGACGAAGAATGCAAGCTGATTCAGACCGCAGAGCGTTGTGATCTGCGCAATCAAAACAAGGGAGTAACATGGCATATACCGGCTCATCGCCTTTCTGTGTGCCTTTCCCGTGGACAATCCTGCAATCGGATTGTCTCCAACAAGGCTTTGTACAAGCTTTGCTGATCTAATCAATTCGATTTTTGCCGAAAAGAAGGCGCTCGCAAACTTGCCTGCAGAGATCACAAGCCCACGAGACGTTGGTATCTTGGCCAAATTTACCATTTCTGATGAATGAAGACCCCGTGATAGTTGCAGCTATTGGCAGAGCATCAAGCGTGTTCAAGCAGTATTCCACACAAAGCTGATCCCGAATACATTCCAAGAGATGTCCTTTTCATATAACTGGCTTGCTGCAGCATTCTCTGGTAAGGCGCAGCGTTATGTTTCCTACCAAGGTATGCCACTTTGGACTAGTAGAGTTAATGCCTAGTTTCCTGCAAGCAATGGGCTGTTAATAATACTTAAAGTCGCTACTCTGAGTGTTCCGTTCTCTGCCATTGTGGTAGCGCCATTTGCGAGCACGAGCAAAGATCGACGAGCCAGCAAGACACATTTCAGTACAAATTATGAGAAGGGCGTTTGATCAAGTATACAGATACCAATCGGTTTGGGTCGTTGGCCCACTTTCAGGTCTTCGTCCTGAAGTTCCCCATGAGACAGTCAATCAGAGCTACTGCATCCCAACCAATATTGGAGACGAAGCGCATATTGAATACGAAAAATATGGATCTATAAAATCCGGGAGCCAGGTATCCCGACATGAGATAGTAAGCGACGCATCCTCGGGCTATTTGATAAATTGGTATGAGGTTTTTGATGTCCCAGGAAGCAAGAGGAGTTGACGCCTCCCGCTTTCTATATACTAGTTCCGTTTGATACGATCGCGGAGAGCGAAAGGGTGGTGATTGAGTTTATGACATAAAAAGCCAGCAGCGTGCTCATGATACCCAGCAATCCACCCTGGCCTGTCACTATATTAGGTAGCTAGATCACCCACAGAGCCATACATGAGAAATAATATAGCTAGCCGAGAATAAACAAAAACTCAAGATACAACAATGCTAAGGACATCTAAACATGTCAGCACATAAAGTGCCGAGACCCTTCCCGGCTTCTCATGTTCCCCAACTGTTCTTGACCCCAGCCCAGCTTTTGGTATTGATATTCCCCATTGCCTTCTTCACCTCGGCCGCATGGCTACTCTGAACTGCAGCCATGTCGTGTTCGGAACCCGGGGTATGTTTCGGCCTGCGCACATCAGAATTCCTATTTCGCCCTTGACAGTCGTAAGATGCAGTCAACTTTCCGTCCTGGAACCGTCGTGCGAAGGAGGGCCGGATTCCTTCCTCGCTGGCTTGGAGGGATTCTGTTTTTCTGCTTGCACACCGTTCTCAATGTCGTCGACAAGAGCCTGACATGGCGGTAAGTAATGTGGGAGCGAGGCAGCTAGCTAGCTTATCAGGTAAACACGGCTCCCTCTTCATCACCACGTGAATATTGCGGCCAGTGCTTTGCAGCAGGCCCTGGTACTGGCGAGTGTATTTGCATGTGTTGTGTTATTTGCATTGGCCACACGAACTGATACTTACATCGTTGGTACTTCCAGTGAGAGTACATTCCTGGACTTCTTACGAATTAGCCGGCCCTCATGCAAACCATGCACAGTGGGTACCACTTGAGCTTGGCAAAACGCGGGCAGGGAACTGCTTCTTCGCTCGGAGGCCGCATTTTGCGCCGTCGACGAGCAACGCGAGGAAATGATGCGAAGGTAGAGAACGAGGCGAAGCAGAATGATGGCGATGAAATATTAAATCAAAGTAGCTTTATGCAGTCCTAATGGCAGCGACTCTCACGAGGCTAACAAGTCAAGGCACCTCCTTTTCTCTAAGGTCGGTAATCAGCAGAAAGCGACAGAGATAAGCCTTGCTCGGAGTGTCCAAATGCAGCTGATGATTGGTTGAGTCCCAGGACCCACATGCTTGCGGACTTGGGCTCAGGAGCCAGCAGGTGATCACAGCCGCGAGTCGAGAAACAACCGCTCGAGACGACAGAGGAGCGCTTGTTTCCCTGACAGTATCTTACCTTTCTTTTGCCTCGGGTGTTCGAGTAAGAATTTCAAAGATCCCCCGAATCAAGCTTATTCTTCAAGTTGGTTACTGTACAGTAAAAAATAAAATAGCTGACTCCCCTGCGACAGTAACATTTGTTTTTCGTCAATACAAAACATGAGATAAAGACGCCCTCGGCCTCTACACTTCCTCGCACATATATTCGTATCACATCGACAGCATGTCGACCTCCCGAGATGGAGAACATTCTTCTCGGCCATTACCAGTCCCTATGTCGTCGTCGCCACGCTCGTTCAGAGATCGTCAATCTGGCAGTCCGGTCCCGCGAGCGGCTTCAACCGCTCGATTAGCCTCTCCAGTTCCAAGCACAGTCGGTACTCCACAAGTACGCCAAACAAATAGGCCTAGCCAGGTGGGAGCGAGTTCGTTCACTTCTGGCAGCTTGACGCCTCTGGCTGGGCCCCCACCCGTCTCTTCCTTGCCCGGGCCTGGAGTATCAGCTCTCGCAGCTGCCCTATCGAACTCGTTCGGCCAGTCGCCGCCAAAATTTGGCACCCCACCGCTGAGATCAGAATCTCCAAGTGCCGCAGGCCAATCAATACTACCAACGGGCGACCAAAGCAACTATGGCTCTTTCGACAGAGCTCGGTCGATACAGGGTGCACCAGGGTGGGCGGGCCCAAGTACATACGAAGACCCCGAGATTGTGAGAAGGCATCTTGTACAGCCTATGGAGCAGGGTGATGGGTCGGTGGACGGGGCATACCGGCCATCTGTGTCATTTCGGGCTGGATCTCCAGCTGGGAAGGCAAATCAAAATAACGACGACATAGCCCCCGGGCTGGATGACGACGAGTTCTCGAGCTTGAAGCTTCAGGGTGGAGATGTGACACGGCCTATATACAGGTGGACTGAGGAGGCACAGGCAAAGTCCGGGCGGCGGAAAGCACAAAGAAGTCAAAGCTTCCACCTGTCGCGACCGCAGCCCGAGAACGAGGTCCTAGATATCGGCTCGATCAAAATACCCGGAGGTTTCCGCCGCAACTTCCTTCGTCGTGCTGCTGCGAGTCCGTCTCCAGTTGGTAGACAGGCAGACGAAGAGGCTTTCGGGGTAAGAGCGCAGCCGAAAATGCTCACGAACAACTTTATCGAATTTCTAACTATTTACGGGCATTTCGCTGGAGAGGAGCTGGAAGAAGACGATGAAATTCTCGGGCCTGACGAGTTCTTTTCGTCCGAAGGATACTCGGCTGTCGGAGATGAGGGGAGCGACGATGACAGAGAGCCTCTGGAGGACAGCGCACTGCTCACCGCTGGGCAAAAGAAGAAGAGAAAGCGTAAGGACCGCCACGTCGAAGGTACGAACACCTCCTTGGGCGCAGCAGCAATGTTGCTCAAATCCTTCGTCGGCACCGGTGTTCTATTCTTGCCGAAAGCCTACCTTAATGGAGGTATGCTATTCAGCAATCTTGTGCTGATCTTCGTTGCTATACTGAGCTACTATTGTTTTGTGTTGTTAGTCAACACTCGCCTAAAAGTAAACGGATCGTTTGGTGACATGGGCGGCATCCTTTATGGGAACTGGATGCGAACCACCATTTTGATCTCCATCGTAGTTAGCCAGATTGGGTTCGTCGCTGCCTATATCGTATTCACATCCGAAAATCTGCAAGCCTTCATCCTGGCTGTTTCGCACTGCAAGACTCATATTGAGGTCAAGTGGTTGATCTTGATGCAAATGGTCATCTTCCTCCCATTCTCGCTTTTGCGAGACATCAGCAAGTTAGGCTTTACAGCCCTGATTGCCGACGCTTTCATCTTGATTGGATTGGTCTACCTATACTATTACGATATTCTGACTATCGTCCGCCAACACGGCTTCTCCGACATTGTGAATTTCAACCCCCAGGATTGGACACTGTTCATCGGGACTGCGATCTTTACATTCGAGGGCATTGGCCTGATCATTCCCATCCAAGAGTCGATGAAGAACCCGAAGAAGTTCCCTCCAGTACTGGGTGGAGTAATGATTATCATCAGCGTAGTGTTCATTTCCATGGGCGCTCTCTCATATGCAGCCTATGGCTCCAAAACCGAAACCGTCGTCATCCTCAACCTCCCTCAAGACGATAAAATGGTCAACGGAGTTCAGTTTCTTTACTCCCTCGCCATTCTCCTCTCCACACCACTACAAATATTCCCGGCAATCAGGATCACGGAGAACGAGTTCTTCACCAGAAGCGGAAAGTACAACCCATATATCAAGTGGCAAAAGAACCTATTCCGCTTCTTTGTCGTCATGCTTTGTGCGGGCATTGCCTGGTTCGGAGCTAACGATCTTGACAAGTTCGTTGCTATTGTGGGTAGCTTTGCCTGCGTGCCCTTGGTGTATATCTATCCTGTAAGCTCCCTCCTTGTCTGTGATCTAATGCGTTAATTGACAAGCAATAGCCAATGCTCCATTTCAAAGCAGTGTCCAAAACACGCTTCCGCAAAGCATGTGATGTCATCCTAGGAATTTTCGGCTTGGTGGTGATGGTATACACCACTGTACTTACAGTCATTAGTTGGGCCAGCGGTACCGAAGAGCCGGGATCGCCCAGCTACTGCGATACGCAGAAATTTCTTGAGCTTCTAGATACTCAGTCCATATCGCTGGGCAGACTCTAAGTCCAGTCTCGAGTGTGGGTCGGTTCAAGACGCGGAATGGTATTTCATCAGACAGGACAGTTGTTGCGAGTTTCCTTGTATAGAATGTGTATTTTTGCATATCACCGAGTTTGTCCATACGCCTGTACGCTACGCAGCGCTTTCGAGGCTTTTTACCTTGGTCCTGTTTTTTTTGCGTGCATCGGCTTTTCGCAAGCGGCATCTGTGCATGGGCTGCTGGTTGAGATAGAACGGGATAGGGGCTGTGGAAGTGTTCGTAACCGATCCTATTTTGGATGTTTTTAGCCCTAACCGAATGGTTTACTCGCATATTTCGGACTCGTGCTTACTGATTTTATTCATGGATGATGGCAGATGAAAATTATCTTCAACGGCCATGCCTGCTTCTTCTTCCATGAATCAAATATCATGAACTATGAGATATGAAAATTCCATTTTTTCTTTCTCTGGATTTCTTTTCCGTCTATCAGATCCCATCGATCCCATGCAATAGTTTCCAACGCCTTCAAAACAGTACTGTCCTCAACCTCTTTTCCAAGATCCTTCCTTTCAATTCTCTGAAATGCATTAGGGAGCCTCCCTCGTCCCCTCCTTCCCCCACCTTCCCTCTCCCTCCTCCTTCCAGTCTTCCAAGTTCACAACCCGAAAGCCACCCCTCTGACCAGCCCCGCAACCACAAACGCAAACACCTCGTTGCTCCCAGAGTAAGCATGTGGAGCTGCCGCTGGGACGTTGTTTATGGCGGGGCTGTGACTACTTGTGCCTGGAGTCGAGACTATTGGGTGTTTGGTGCTGTGCGGTTGTAAGAATTTATCTTGGGGAAGCCATTCTATGTCCCGTTTGAAGCTGCTGTGGCTATGCCTATGAAGAGGTAGATCGTGAGAATGATGGAGACGGCGATATTTTGTCGCGTGGGTGAGTTGGTATGCCATTTTGGTTGTTGGTGGGTGTAGTTGTTATCTTGAGGCCTCGTTAAAGATAGGCGATTTGGCGGTCGATCTGAAGTTTGTCGATAATATGTGTCGATGAATCAAGAAGCTTGGCGATTTGAAGAGGAAAATCTTACAAAAAGATGCCGCGGTGCTAGGACTGCGATACTCCAATCTACGGCTGAAGAAATGGCGCGTGGAATGCTGCGTTGACCCGGTGTTCGCTTCCTGTGTCTTTGTTTACAAAGAAAAAGGGGCGATTATAGTCACGTGCATACCGACAGGGGTCCGCGTAAATTGAATTTGCAACCACGACGCGAGAACGCGTCAACTTTCCGAGCTCAGCAAAACCACAACACTTATCTATCTCAACAATAAAGATGGCCGTTGCAGTGATAGAAGGCAGCTTACTGCGCAGTCCCTCGTAAATGCCACTTTCCTCGACCTAAAAACATTAATTGACTTCGGAATAGTGCACAACCCCATACACCCCTCTCGCGGGTCTCCTCAAGCTACAAACCACTCTCAACCTACGCACTGGAGAAGGAGAAGCAGTACCAGCAGCAATACGGTGACATGTACTTTCTGCGTCTCACGAAGCTGAAACCAGCCGTGGAAGCCATCGCCGCGGATGCATGGGAAGGCTTCCAGATTGCGGGAGAGGAGGTCGAGAGGACGGATAGGGTGCTGGATGTTAGGCAGGGGAAGCTCTGTTGGGTTGCGGGCACAATTTACATGGAGATGCCGTTGAAGCCGAATATTTTGGATGACATCTCGAAGGACGTGAGTACCGTGCTTGCTTGTAATTTTGGGGGATCAAGAGAGGTGCTGCTGATGGGTGTTGTTTAGCACTGGATTTCTGCGCCGCCGCCTAGACAGAAATATCTTTCCCCGACTGGAGAGGATCTGATCATGCTGGAGGATGAATCTGGACGGCTGAGACTGGTGGGTGCGCCGCTGTCGAGCGAGATGCTAGTTACTGGGTGCATTGTCGCTGTCATGGGAACAGAGAATGCAAATGGCGATTTCGAGGTTGTGGATATCAAGGTGCCTGATCTTCCCCAACAGGCTGAGCGGTGGCATACTTCAGATTTGGCGCCAAAAAAGAAAAATGTGGAGGAAGACGGGGATATGGATCTGGACGTGATGAAACCAGCGGGCCAGAAGATAGCTATTGTCTCTGGCTTGGGTCTCTCGGGCCAGGATGCGGGCCACTCGCTTGAAATTGATCTTCTCGCGGAATATCTGTTAGGAGAATCTTTAGATCCTACAGCGCAAGAGAATGTCTCGCAGATCAGCCGACTGATTATTGCCGGTAACTCGATTGCACTGGATAATGAGGCTGTGTCTCATGACACCATTGGCAATACGAGAAAGACGCAGAAGAAATACGGATATGATAGTAGCGCCTACAACCCCGCACCTACACAGCATCTCGATGATTTCCTCGCCATGTTACTGCCTAGTATCCCGGTCACCCTGATACCAGGGCACTCGGATCCAGCAAATGTCAGTCTTCCTCAGCAGCCTATACACCCAGCCATGTTTCCCCAAGCACGCACGTACGGCGAAATACCACCATTGAAGGCCGGAGAGCCGGTACAGCCAGGTTGGTTTGACACCGTGACGAATCCATGGGATGGCGAGGTTGAAGGATGGAAAGTGCTGGGCACGGGCGGTCAGAATGTGGATGATGTTTTCAAGTACGTAGAGAGTGAGGATCGGCTGGGAATGCTGGAGGCGATGTGTAGATGGCGGTGCGTTGCGCCAACTGCGCCGGATACGCTGTGTAAGGCGCCTTTCCTATCTCATTTCACCACCTACGGTTTACTGACTTTAAACACTAGGGAGCTACCCGTTCCAAGACGACGACCCTTTTGTGATGAATGACTGCCCACACCTCTTCTTCATCGGCTCGCAGCCGAAATTCGATACCGCGGAAATCGAGGGCCCGGATGGCCAGAGGGTGAGGCTGATTGCTGTTCCGAAGTTTGCAGACACAGGCGAGCTAGTGCTGGTGGATTCGGAGACGCTGGAGGCGAGTGTTGTTAAGATAGATGTGGTATGAGATAGTGCACCTTTTTTTTAAGGGTATAGCCTGTGAGTGTTTGGCCTTCCTTGTGATATTAATATCGAGCGTGATTTCGTGCTTAAGCTCTCTGGGGTTGAAGTGTATCTGCCTCTCAATGCGTTGCGCATCTGTGGATATAATCAGTACAACGGATCAGCCGTCGATCAAGGTGGATGGAAGTCATTCAAGGACTCGTAGTCATTACGGAATAATACTTTCACATCTCCTGATCGCATCAACTGCTACTGAGAATATATGAATCCTGCAACATCTCTATCCAACCTACAGCGATTCTGTGACCTCCTATAGCAAGGCTCGGAGTCATTCCTCCATTCCCACGGGACGAGACAAATGTATCCACCGCCTCCCTCACTTTTCTAAACAGATTAAATAAGCAATGCTCTGCAACCGGGAATTGGGGCATATTACAAGCCTGGGAAGTAACTTAAAGCCCCATTGCGAAAAGCTGCGAAGAGAAAGCGGAGAGACAGAAAGCAAGAGGGGCGAACGCAGGTATCACTAGCTAGCAGCAACAAATGTCTGGAGCGCGAATTTCCGTGGCTTGAAATGTTTATACATGAGTATGTGAAGTGATCTGTGGTTTTGATTTGTGGTTCGTTGTTTCATGAGAGATGTGGGCGGTGAGTATTGATGTCTGCAAAGTAAAGTCCAAACAAAGACCTTGGTAGAACGGGAAGACCAAACCCTTCAGCTTCTGCTACATAGATTATTAGATCCCACTCAGTAATCAGCAGGTCCTGCTAATCAGGAAAGACAGAAAACTCCGATAGAAAGACTTTGAATAGGACGTAAACAGCATACTATGGAAACTTGAAATGCAGCCATATTATTGTGGCAGAAGCACAGCTTGATATCAAATTGCTCCTGAATAATAATAATAGCCTGATAGGTATCATATAAACAGCGTTAAAGGCAAGAAAGAGGCGATGAACGATGCCCGGATTGAACAGACGACCGCCTGGAATTCTCGTCCTAGAGCTGAAATCAGGAAGGCTAGCACTGCGCCAATCGCCCTTTTTTACAGAGATTGTACAGCAGAACTGTAGTCTAATTCTATGAGCATTGTAGTAGTTTCCGTGGCGAGGCCTTGGCTTTCTCTTGGGAATTGTGTTTGTGTTTACTGGAAGTCGGCCGGGTGTTCATGACAAGCAAGAACTCGCTTAGCAATTGACGACCCGCAGGCTGGAGGTGTATCTCGAGACTGGTGTAGTGAGTAGGAATGCTCAAGAGCTAGTATTCGTTGGTGGATGGGATTTTGTTTCAGGGTGGGCAGTTCAGCCAGAGTCAGATACGTCGTTTCGGATGGCGAGCCCTCGGAAAGAGCCCTCGCCAATTTGTTAACGTTGACTTCGGCCGCTGACTTCCATCTGGATTCCCATCCCCCTTGCCGCGTTTATTCTGAGTATTTTATTCTACCCAGGCCTGCTGTTGGTTACGAATAGTGTGGGGGCTTGTATTGATCCTAAGCCCTCTTCGATTTTGAATCTGCCTGGCCACCAGCATCTCGCCACACCAAGTCTGAAATATTCCGGTGATCGCTTCGCGTTAAAGATAACTCTGCACTGTTAAAGTTTTCCCGTCATGTTATTTTTGAAACTCCATAATATGTATGTATTGGTGCCATCTCAGAGCTGCCTACCAAAGAAAAGGTTAACAAGTGTATGTTTGGATGCTTGAACGCACACTCGTATGCAAATATGCACAATTTGAACGCTGTCCCTCGAACAATCTAAATCTAATTGTAGGTAAATTTGATATTCCAGCCTATACCTAGGCGATATTTATAACGAAAAGTGAGGATCAGGTCCTATCGCGGGGGAGTCAGTTTTTGCAAGAAGCGCGTAGCCCTAAGTAGCAGCCATGTTGACGATCAGAGAAGCCACCGTAGACTCCAAGCAAAAATAGAGATCGGCCCTGAAGCCTCTCCCCCTATCTTTCCTCTCCAAAGCTAACTCCTGGTGGCTACCTTACGCGCTGGCCGTCCTAGCGAGTCTCTGGATCACCGAGTAAACCTCCCTCACAGAATGAGATATGGACTCAGCTACAACAGAACACCCGGTACTAAGTATACGGAGGAAGCAGGAAAAGAGGGCGGAAAATGAGGTGACATTAAAAGGGAAAGCCAAAGCATCATCCGAAAACATACAGAAAACAACAGTGGCATGGCGCGAATTGATTTGAGCTGAAGTTGAAGTCATCATGCATCAGGGCAGAACCATGCAGAAAAGTTCGCAGGCCCATCCCTAGTCTAGGATTTTCCAAATCTACGAACCACTATATCCCGCCCTTGGGACCTTCAACTCGTCACGGTAGGACCGTCGCCACCAGGTATTAGCTATTTCAAATTAGCAATCTGTCAAGGTATGGACTGAAGCATCGCGTACCATGCAGATGTTATTCCCGTTCAACAGGATCTTGGAGAGCTTGGTGTGGTTGCCAGAGTAGTCGCTACCCCTCATTAGCACATCTCTCGTCATGCTTCGCTGGAAGCATACAATTCAGTCACATCAACCAGAACCATGTCTGCGTATAAGTCAGCAAAGGCTCTGGGTCGTCGAGAACTTGAAGCACTTACTGACGTAGTCATCAAAGCCAAGAAGAGTGCCGCTGAATTCTAGACCAGAATCAGCTGATTACACGAGTCCAAAAAAAGGACATTGAGTACCCTTGTCACCCTTCATCACAACCCAGATCTTGGATCCCACGCACTTGTCGATCAACTCTGTGGTGGCTGTCAGTGAGATTCTTCTCCAAGGGACAGGCGACTGATTGTACATACCGAGAGGTAATAATTGAGACGCCATTCTGTGCTCGGTGGTAAAAAACGCAGCAGTATGCTAATGCCGGGTGTTGTTAGACTCGTTCAAAATTCGATTGAGCGGGCGGATGCGAAGGTTCTCTGAGGATCTTGAAAAGGAAGGCCGCAAAGGCATCGCCAGGGCTAGTAGGATACAAGATTGATTAATATTGGAGCACGTGAGAACAGCTCACGTCGGGAAACGGAGGAGAAGCTTACCAGTAACTCTAGTAAGACCCAGTAGTCAAGGTGAATAGCCGCTCCAACTCTTGCTTAGTATCTTATTCAGTTCTCGTCGTTCCTGATTCCGCGCGTGCGATGAAGGTCCCGTGATTCATAGTTTCTCAATCGTAGAGGCCCATGCCCAACGCCTAGCCCACGCGCGCTTGGACTGTCCATTAATCACGTCGCGTCTGCCAATCCTCGCGCAGATTAGCATTCCCACCAACTCCCAAAATCTACCGTCATGCCCCTGGGGAATCATGGGGAGTTATCGCTGGGAAAAGCCCTTCGACGACCGATCATGACAACCGTGAAAGAACCAGAGCAACAGGGATCTTTTACGACAGATACCATGCGGACGATAGCCACCAAGATGACGGGAGGACGAGGGCCGTATGTCATACTCTTATCGCATTTCAGCAACGAGTATCTGCGGACGTCTCAATAGGAAAATAGTTAAGTAATGGCTGATTGTTTGTCTGGCAGGTCCATAACTGCTCGCTCCACCATCGCCCCCTCGCCGCAAATGCGGACCCGGGTCTGGAATCCTCACAATGGCATACTCTTCAGCGGGCCATGGAGCCCGAATAATGGCATCGCTTTTGGGCCAGCGGCTGGGACGCCGAGGTCGACGAGCACATCTACGGTGGAACTGACGAGGCAGGAACACCTGTTGCATTCGAGTGCAGATCATAACCATATTATGGCGTCTGCGATTGCAACTGGACTGGACTTGAGCTCAAGTTTTCAGCCGACACTTGCCTCGGGATTTCCATCTAGGACAGGCTCAATCGTTACAGCAGCGGCAGAGTCGAAAGAGATAGCCGCACTGTCTACGACGACTACAGAAGTCCTACTAGAGCCAGAGCCAGAGCCAGAAGATCCAGCACAGAACGAGCTCCCCGAGACCACAACATCATTCAAAATGACAGAGGAGCTATTTCGCAGAGCCAAGAACGCCGAGCCGGGCTCGAGAGAAGCATACTGGTCACACACACTATACAGAGGGCCTGTCCTGAACGGCAAACCCCAAAAGACTACAGTACACTACTGTAAATCGATCCACACCACAGAACAAGTCTTGAAGACTTATTTTAAAAACGTAAAAGTCCTAGGCTTCGACATCGAATGGAAGGAGAACGCTCTGCGCCACCACGGCGCCAAGAACAACGTCTCGCTCATCCAGATAGCAAGCGAAGACCGCATTGCCCTTTTTCACATCGCTCTCTACCCTGGGGGAGACGTGGTATCCCCCACATTCAAGAAAATCATGGAAGACCCCGCCATAACCAAGGTTGGCGTCTCAATAAAAGCAGACTGCACGCGCCTGCGGAATTTCATGTCTATCGAATCGCAGGGTATCTTCGAGCTCTCGCACCTCTACAAATTGGTGAAGTACTCCACGAGCAGAGAATTGCCGCTCATCAACAAGAAGCTCGTGAACCTCGCGCGCCAGACACAAGAGCACCTGCACCTGCCGATGTACAAGGGCGACGTGCGCATGAGTGATTGGAGCCGGTCGTTGAATCTGGAGCAGATCACGTACGCCGCGAGTGATTCGTACGCGGGGCTGCAGCTTTTTTACACACTGGAAATGAAGAGGAAGAAGCTTCGGCCGACGCCACCAAGACCGTGGCACGCGGAGCTGGGGCTGCCGATCCGGGTAGCAGAGGGCGTGGTGATTGAGAGTGGCGAAGACGATGGGGAGGAGAAAGAGTTTACGCCTGAGGGCAGTTTTCTGAAGGCATCGAAGGAAGCCGATATAGACCCCGAGAATATCAAGCTGGAGGATACGAAAGGCGGTGATGAAGCGGTCGCTGCTGGAGAGGGAGGCGAGCGCCCGCTCTTTGGATTCAATCCGAAGGAAACGGAGTTCAGTATTGCAGCTCCTCTATCGGCAGAGTACGAAGATCGCCCACCTTCCGCTCCATCGTACCCTGAGCTGCGGACTGATTAAGCGCGTCTCGCAATTTATTTAATCGCTGGTGAAAGTAACGATTATGAGCACGGCCGATAGGTTCGGAAGCATACCCCCAAGACACTATTTTTCAAGCTAAGCTGCTGTGTAATGTGCATAGGGAGAGGTTTGGCTCTGGACGAATTTTTAGAATATGGTAGGCTAGCTGCAGGTTTAATGCTCTGAGAGGTTAGGATCATCACCTGAAAACTGTATATATGGGCGTTTCAGATGAGAGACGATTGACGATTTACAACGCATTGGATCAGTCATTAACAGCACAAAGCATTCCGTCACAAGCGCGAACGTCAAGGCAAACGAATTTCAACAACGCTAGGCTATCTTATCTGCTGTAGCAAGAGCGCCTGGGGACTCTCAACCCAATTTTAAGAAACATACTCTCTATTCTAGGAGCAAAGAAAATAAAAGCAGCAAACGCAGTCTACCACCACAAATACCAGCAGTTTCCCAGCAACATACCCACAGATCCTGTACATCCCGGATCTAGTTCATGCTTAGCAATGCTCTTGCGCCAGGTTCGCTCGCAACGTAGATAACCTCGTGCGCATCGCTGAAGCCATTGAATCTCGTCGCAGAGCACTTGGTGTAAGCACCCATCTCCTCAAAGTAAAGCCAGTCGCCGGCATCCAGCGTGTGGCTGAAGCGTATGCTCTCTGAGATGCGATCGATGCCATCGCAAGTCGGACCCCAGATCGAGTACTCAATGCCATCGGTGCAAACCTGGGCCGCCACATGATTGAAGTAGGTGCGGTCGCCGGTGCGCAGAACCTGGGCGACGGGGTTCTGGTGATCGAACATGATAGAGGAAAAGTTGCCATAGAGGCCGTCATTGAGGTAGAGCATGTAACTGTTCTGACCGCTGATGGGCTCCTCGATGGTGCGCCGGGCGATGATATGGCAGGCGAGAGTGAAAGCAGAGGAGACGTAGTAACGGCCCGGCTCCCCGATAACGGAGATGTGGCTGGGCATATACTCATCGAGGGCTGAGCAGAGAACGCTGGCCATGGCCTCGAACGTCTCGCTTACAAAGCCGCCGCCGATGTCTAGGGTGTGCAGGGAGAATCCATGAGAGGCGGCTTGGTCAAAGACGATGCGGGCGTCTTGCACAGCTCTCATGTAGGCGAGTGGGTCAGATGCACCTGAGCCGACGTGGAAGCTGACCCCGACGACATTGAGGCCAAGCTCCTTTGCAAGAGCCAAGAGTCTATAGGTTGTGTCCATGGCGGCTCCGTACTTGAGGCTCAAGCGGCACAAACTGGAGGAGTCGTCGGTGGAGATGCGCAGAAAGAGCTCAGCTCCTGGGTAGAGCTTCTTGACCTTATGGAGCTCGTCGGCATTATCAAAGATCATCTGTTTAACATTGTGCTTGGCAGCATAGCGGACATAGGAGTTGGTCTTGCATGGCTGGGCGTAGATGATACGGCTCGGATCAACGTCAGCCTTGAGGACTTGCTCAATCTCAGCCTTGGAAGCACAGTCGAACCCAGTCCCAAGAGCAGCCAGGAGTTGAATGACACGATTGTCAGGGTTGCATTTGACCGCTGCAAGATTAGCTTTGATGCATCAGATGCACGAGGTGTAGTCACTCACCATAGAACGGCTTGACTCGGGGCAAATTCAACTTCCAGCGCATATGCTGCCTGTAGACCTCACCGAGATCAGCTACGAAGAAAGCATCTTCGTCGCCGGGCTCGCAGACATCGTGATCCACATTATCGATTCTCTCCTTCAGAGCTTTCCCAATGAGTTTCTTCGGATTGTTTGCGCCATGGTTGTTTTCTTCAACGTGAGAACTCTTGACGTTCTGGAAGTACGGATTGGTATCCGTAGTAGCGAGGTTAGTTTCAAAGGCTTCGATGGCAGAAGGTGGCATATCCTCGAAGAAGGTCGAGGAGAATTTGTAGTTTTCGGCTGAGCGAGTTGGCTGTAATAACTTGTGCTTGGAAGCTGAATTGGCAGATATCTTGAAGTTGTATTAAGGAGGTCTGTATCGGTCAGATCCGGAATTGATCTGACGAGGTCGGCTTGACTCTTCCTCGACGAGAGGAAGGCCCTCTAAACCCGTCCTATGCGGCAGCTGAGAAGTCGGGGACGGTACAGGGGTATTGTACGACAAGTCGAACAAGAACTGTTCAAGATGCCTATTAGAGTGCAGCAGAAGGAGGGGGCAAAGTGTTGATGATGTGCCGGTTGGGTCGTAGAGAGTAATCTTGATCAGAGACCAGAGTTGCGGCTGCTGGAGCCGTGATGTAGAGGGGCCTTTGAATCAACCAAAGGCAGTCGAGGTGAGGGTTTTATGCTGGATCGACAAAGTCTGAGAAAATAAGCTGTTAGAGCAGCTATTCACGAAATGACACCAGCAATTGTCTGATAAACAGAGGTAGCTGCCCGGCTGGACTCACGGTCGACGACGTGAGTCGCCGCTTTTTGGGGGGGAGCGGAGGAGAGCGAAGGCCAGAATTGAACATACCTGATCCGAGGATTTTATGCCGCCTTGCCGAGTGGACAAGCCAGTTACGGTGGTGAGCTGTGAGCGACTGTTTTGGTCCTATGTAAGACCGAAATAGAGTAGGATGGAGTTTTTTCAATGTGGTCGTCGCAGCGTGGTCGGGCGAAAGAGTCGGTCTGATCATGGAGGGGCTGGTTTATTTCCTGGTGGTGGATAGCGCTAGTGTGTGGGTTGAGCCGCGATGTCCACCCCCTGCAAGCTGTCGCCAAAAATCACGCAAACCGGTCAGAGCCCACCATGGCAACTCACGGTGACAGATTTGATCATGAGAGGCATCCGGCATCAGATTGTGAAGGTAAAGTCCGAATATTTCTTGATCTGTGAGTGTTATCTATTCACAGCAGCATTCATGCGGTTCCCCCGTATGTATCTGGATCTTTAGGTAACCTGACGTTTGCTGAAGCATGACGCAATGGCTGTGTCTTCGGCTCCGAGGACTCGCAGGGGTAGGTAGTACTGTAGAAGACAAGTACATATACGAAGTATCTGAGGCTCAACAAGCGAGAGCTAAGCACACATTAGTAGGGGGAATGGAGACAGTAAACACAGCCAGAGTTGCAGATTGGGAGTGTTCATGAAGTCTCTTTTGACCCAATTGCATAGCTTGAAGGGATAAACACCACAAAAGAGCCTAGGTACACAAGCTCGAAATGACCTCCGCACACTCTCCTCAGGAGCATAGCCTCCGTCTATCGCTGAGCCTCTCCAAGAACCTCATGTCCTCACATCTTTAGTCCGCCACCCCACAGCTCCAGGACAGCAGCTCTGAAATAAGACGGAAGATACGAAAAAGGCCAGAAACGCACGACCCAAGGCCTGGTTACTGGACATTGTTTTCGCGGTTTTGCTCTTGCGCTAGCCCGTGGGCATGACGTGTGATCTGCCAGCCATTGAAGGGGGCTGGAGACGTGGTAATCTGTTCGTAGCGCGTTGTCTCCTCTCGTCACGGTGCGACGGCTGATCGGTGAGGTAGATGGGGGAGGTTTTTTGGAGGGCAGAGGGGGAGGGGAGAGATCTAACCTGAAGGAAAAGAGGTATCTCTAGCTGCCGGACCGCAGCCGAAGAATTGGAAACGGACCGCTGCGGCAGACGAGATGCTCGAGGGTGTACATCGTCGACTTGGTACGCGACAAGCAAGCCGAGAAACCGGTATAGAGATTGGACGCCGTGACCCACTGATCCTTGAATGTCACTGGAAGGTCCCCAGCAGCGACAGCAGCGTCGATGCGAAAGTCTCCCTTCCACGTACCTTTCAAAATACGCTTTTTATGACAAACGAGATGAGAAACTTAAGCTCTTCGACTTTATGATCTTGACACTATTCTCAGTGAATCGTAATGCTTAAACAGAACAGCAAGCCGGCAGCTAGCTCGTGTAACATAAAAGTCTATGAATGCCATGCTAGAACACTGTCAAACACCAACACGATTGATAAACCAGTTGCCACTTGAGCTGAAAGCCATGCTGCGTCGCATCAAATCAAATCCCTCAACGAAAATTCGCTCACTTGAGTCGAACACTATTCTTCCAAGACACCCAACTAGGGAGCGGAATTCAATATTATACAGATACATACATACATATACAAGTATATACAATCATGAGCCTAACGCAGCGTCTTTGACGTCCTCCTCGTCCAAGACGCACGATTCTTCTGGGGAGGTGGCAACATTCATATCTTTGGTTTTCCATGTGTCATCAACCCAGGGCTGTTTCTCGCCGAGGAACACTATGCGGCCGTCGCCCTTGGCGAGGGCATCAACAACGTATCGCTGAGCAACTTCTCGCACTTGCTCTTTGGTAACATCAAGCATTCTCTCTCTTCGCTCTTGCATCATTTCGGAGGAAATGCCAGATAAGAAGCGACTCATGCCCTCAGCACTAACAGATTTGGGAGCATCTGTGCTCTTGAAAATAGACAGTTTTGCTTCCTCGAGATCGCGGTCTGTCCACTGTTTCTCCACGGCCCACTGCCCCGCATTGCGCATGATGGATATGGTGTTCTGGGGATTGGGATCACGGTAAGAGTAGAAACCAAAAACGCCTTCTAATGCACGAGCGTAGGCACCGCCACCGTATGCGCCTCCTTTTTCCCGAATTTCGTGGTGCAGGTGCTTATTAGTGAGCAGCTGTGAAAGGATCGAAAGGGGTGCACTAGCTGCAGATATATAAGGAACGGTCGGAAGAGCGAGCGCACCGTAGTAAACTTGGTAAGGTAACGGGAAGAAAGTCTTCGTATCCCTGGAGATATTTGGAGGAGAGCTTTTCGTAAATAAGCTTTCTGTTCGCGGAAGTGAAGCCAGAAAGCTCTGCAGCGCCGCCTCATTGGACATGACACTTTCCGATCCGCAAGTAAGGGCGGCGCGGAACCTACTCACCCCCGAAAAGGCCAATTTCTGAATGGCTTTCAGTTTCTCAATAATATCTGCAAGCCCCTCAGACTCAGGTCTGGACGCCAAAGAAGTGATAAGTTTGACTTGTGATAATCCACTGACTTGCTGTCTCTTTCTGGAGTAGTTTGTCAGGCCAGATTCCGCGAAGCCCATAGCGTATGCGTGGCCTGATGATGCAATATTGTTCACCACACCATCGGCACCTCCTTGCAAAAGCTGCCGAATTCGACTCTCCGCCTCGCTGCTATCGAAGTCTGTGTCGAGTACAAGTTTTCGAAGTATATTAAACATGTGCGACACATTACGGTCCAGCACGCTTCCACTGAAGATCATGCCCTCGGTTGAAGACCTGAAGTCTAGAGGTGAGGGAGATGAAGAATAGGCGGCAGATACCCCACCGGTCTTTAACTTAATAAGATCTTCGAGCTGCTCCATCGACATATCTTTGGTGCCCAGCCGCATGATGCAATCGGTGAACAATGGGATGAGCGCCCTCAATTCCTCTGGCAAATTCTCAAAGGTATTGACAGCTCGAAAATATGTTAGGCCATTTGTTGGCGCTTCTCGCCATTGAACACTGACATCTCCGATCTTAGAATCCCGCACTTCTACCTTCTCTTTCCGTCGCGGAATATCCTTGACGTGTAGTGTTGGCAGACAGCTGAGATCTTCGGTGTTCGATTTTCCTTGCTCAACGAGAAGTTCGAGCTCTTGCTTCTCCAATTGCGCACGAGCTTCTGCTTCGCTCCCAGCCCTGGCCGTGACTTCTGCGATCTTGCCCGCAAGACGAGCTGCTTCTTCCTGGGCCAATTCTTCGCCGTATGTCGGCGAGGGAGTCATCGTAAATGTCAAGGTGTTATCATTGAGAAGATATTTCTCCACGAGCCCTTCCAAGTAGCCCCCCTTGGAGACTTCCGCCTTGAAAGCAGAAACAGTGTCGTTCCAAGCCAGAGATTCGAATGGATCAACTCCTTCGAACCATTGGGGTTTGACCCTCTGCATCAATCCCATACCGAACTTTGCAGTCTTGTGTTTTAGACTGATCTCTAATTGATGGAGATAACCGTCAATCTTAGTCTTGTCGAAGCCGGTCTTATGAACCTCTTCAAAGGTCTTGTGGATGGCCTCCTTGACTTTGGGAACATCTACTTCTTTCACGCCGGTAAGACCAATTGAGAAGATATGTATCGGTCCGGAATTGTCCAAGCCGCTATTGGGACTCCAGTCTGTTCCAAGACCAGCCTCGATTAAATTTCGATATAGTGGTGAGCCATAGCCATCCATCAGCAGAGCCGACACGATGCCCAGCGAGAATGATTCCAAAATATTTGTAGCGTCTCCCAGCAGCCAGGATGTAGATGTCTTATACTGCATGTCCTTACCCACCAAAGGATCGATGGGTCCAGCGACGGTAATATGCTGGGGGCCTCCACTTAGGTCGATTGGCCTCCGTATGTCAAAATCTCTTTCGATCTTTCCAAACGCGCTCAGCTGTGCATTGACTTCACGCAAGTGATCCCCCAGAGGCATATCTCCGTAAGTAAAGATTTTGGCGTTGCTTGGATGATAATGTTCAGCATGAAACTTCTTGAGTTGCTCGTACGTCAAGTCTGTAATCTTCTGTGGATCTCCTCCCGAGTTGTTTATTGCCGGAAATATGTGATCCTGATATCTGATGTAGTATAGATAGCCTGCATCTGACATTTGTCCCTTCATCTCATTGTAAACCACGCCTTTGAAGACTAACTTGCTATCCTCTGGCTTGGTGGCAGTCCCGGCTGCAGCAGCCATGGGATTCTCGGGTCCTATTCTCCATCCTTCTTGGGTAAAGTCGCTCTGCTTCAATAGCGGATGTAATGTCGCATCAAGATAGACAGACATCAAGTTTCTGAAGTCTTGTTGGTTGGTTGTTGCAAATGGATAGAAGGTATGGTCAGAAGCAGTCAAGGCGTTCATGTAATTTGATAACGAACGTGGGAGCATTTTGAAGAATGGGTCTCGAATAGGGTATCTACAGATATTCAGCATATTGCGCGCCGAGGAGAGGCACTCCCTACTTCTCACTGCCACATAAGGCAGTATGCTCGAGGATATGCGGCACTCCAGTATCATCGGGAGGATTCGTCTTGAAGCCGATGGAAAATACATTGTTCTTATCTTCCCGCGCAACGTGCAGGTAGTCAGCTCCTGTCTTGTCGTGCTGCAGATGCAGGGCTGACAACTCGAGTTCCGGAACATGTTTTGATCGTAGGAGTGTGAAGCCATGAAGTTGCTGTCCAGGCTTGAGAAGCTCCGTCGCATTTCGGATCGCTCCCTTTGATGCATTCCGTAACATTCTGGGCAGTTGGCGATGAGTACCTAGGTAGGTGTGTAAGCTGGATTGGCCAAGCGCACGATGTACAGGACCTCTGCAGCTGAAGAATATCGCCGCTCGATCCGGGGTATGTCTACCCTCGCCGCCCGCAAATCAAACATGCATAGGAAAATCGTGATCGCAATCGTTAAAAGGGCCAATCAGCGAGGATCGGTTCTATGACGCCCCCTGCTGAGTAGACACGAAATTAGCTAAATATCACCGTAAGTCTGCTTCAGTTGCTCTGTTAAGGTTCCTGGTCTTGTAGGTTCTGCGTATAACACACCAGTATTTTGGGATATGTTTTACGGCTCGCAAGGGCTGGCCACCAATCGGAGACGCGCTTTGGACTTTCAGCACAGATTTCGTGTGGTTTTGCATTTATTGAGGGTGGGGGGCTCCAAGTATAACGTGTTTTACAGTAGTACGTAACGCCAGTCGTGCTTAAGCAGCTTGGAGTGTGAAGACAATACGTAATCCAAGCATTCCATTTTGGGCAGGGTGGATCTTTTTGTTAGGTGAAAGTAAAAACACCGATACAATAAAGAAAATATACACTGCGATCGTAAATATGTCCCGGCGCTGGCATAATTTTGCCTCTTTGATGCAGACGTAAAACTTGCGACCCGGCCACTAGTCTCCATTTAGACGGTGGTTTGTTGCCCCAACCTCTCCATAGAGCCTACAACGCGCAGCACGATAGGAGCGCAGGGCAAGTCGATGGGAACACGAAGCAACCATATCACGAGCTTATCCTTGCGCCAAACCTGAACTACTTACACAGTACGCCATAGGGACGGTGCTGTGCTTGCGCCGGCGAGCTCTGAACCTGACAACGCTGTCGTGATCTTACGCCAGAATAAATTATGTCCACCACTGCGAGCTCAAGAGCTCCTTCCATTCCAGCCAACCACTCCCACCCCGAGTCTGCCTACACGAATGGATATCATCACCATCACCATGATACCAGCGCCATGTCGGGAAACGCTGGGAAAAAGGGGTCTGGGAAGAAGAAGGCAGATCCGAATGAAGCGTCCAACTTGATCGCTGCGAAGATTTCGCAACTGGAGTCTGATGCAGCCGGAGACAAGGAGCAGGAGGCAGAAATTGGTGGGTCCCCCATGTGAAGGCATAGCCTCTATTTGTTCAAGTCAGATGGATTTACGGCTATCTCATGAGATCCCACAAGCGGACCTCGTGAGGGAAACATGATTGGCGTGAATTTGCCACTGATGCACTGCTGTTCTTTTTAAATGCCAGCTCGAGAACCACTGCTACTCGATAGCTTCTTCATCTGAGCAGATTCATGACTCCGAGCTGGCGCCATCACTCACTCCTGCTTACCATTTACTAATGCATGATACAGAGCGAGAACTGAAAAAGTACAACCGAGAACTCAACAATCTCACCTCGAAATCAGACGACCTGCAGAAAATCGATGTGCTCCACAAGCGTGTTAGTGACCTGTTCATGTCTATGAAGCGGTT
This sequence comes from Diplocarpon mali, assembly GCA_024741835.1. Taxonomy (NCBI): domain Eukaryota; kingdom Fungi; phylum Ascomycota; class Leotiomycetes; order Helotiales; family Drepanopezizaceae; genus Diplocarpon; species Diplocarpon mali. The sequence continues at coordinate 41,517 of JAENRP010000180.1, forward strand.
GGAACGAGACAACCAGAAGAACAAGAAGCGGGGCGATCAGCTGCAGAAGGAGAGAGATCATGCTAGAGCCGACTTCAGCAAGACTACTACATTAAAGGAGAAGTTGGAGAAACTGTGCAGAGAGCTTCAACGGGAAAACAACCGACTCAAGGTCCGTTGACAGAGAAGAACTTCCGTTCGGAGGTACTGACTTGGCATAGGCGGAGAACAAGACTATGCAAGATGCAGAAAAAGAGAACCATAATGCCTGGGACGAGAAATTCAGGCAGGTTCTGTGGCAGCTGCAAGAATACCAAGAAGCCAAAGACTTTCCCCAGGCTCAGGTTGTCAATATCGAAGTTGAGGAACTGTTTGTTGCACTTTCATCTGGTAACAATCATTCTCTGACATCAATTGCAGATTCAAGCAACGATTCAAGTCTTTGATTGATCAGTATGAGCTCCGCGAACTGCACTTCCACTCCCTCCTACGGTCAAAAGAACTAGAAGTCCAGTACAACATGGCAAGATTTGACCGCGAGAGGAAACTAGCCGAGGCAGAAGTTTCGAGATCCCGAACCCTCAACTCTCAAGTCTTGACATTCTCAAAGACGGAGACTGAGTTGCGTAATCAGCTTAATATCTACGTTGAAAAATTCAAACAGGTACGTTTTTAGGGTTTCGCTATTGATTTCTTCCAGTTTCAGTCTCCAGTCTTATGGCTCCTGTATTGGATATGGATTGTACTTATTGATATATATACTGTACCGCTAACACTGTTAGGTGGAGGATACGCTCAATAACAGCAACGATCTATTTTTAACTTTTCGTAAAGAGATGGAGGAGATGTCCAAAAAGACAAAGCGCCTTGAGAAGGATAACATGACCCTGACCCGGAAGCATGATCTAACAAATCAAAATATCCTCAAGATGGCGGAAGAACGCACCAAGACGAATCTAGAAATGGATTCTTTACGGAAGAAGAACGAGAAGCTGACGAGTATCATTAATCAGATGCAGAAGCAGGGAAGGGGAGTTGCTGGTGGTATGGCGGTGATGGCGGAAGGAAGTACGGAGGGAGAGTATGCCGAAGGCGACTTGGAGAATACCGAAAGTGACTACGATTACGATGATGAGGATGAGGAGGGCGACGATGGAGACGGGGACGACGAAGAAGGAGATGAGGGTAGTGACGGAGACTACAACGAGGATACCGAGGAGGAGGTTATACCTCTCGAGGGACCAAAGCAGTTTGGGCCTCTCCCTCCGCCAGATCTTACTGCTGTTGCGAATGGGGTAGTCCCTGCCACGGCCAACGGTAGCAAGCACTGACCTTTGGTCTGGATCTGGACAGTCGTGAGTTTGAGCTTGTATTACATAGCTTGCGCGATGTGGAGCTAAATGTCTTGCCTTAGCGTTTGCTCCTGGTATGTAATTCGATGAACAGATTTGCCAAGGCTTTCTGAATATGCAGATTATTCACTCCGGTATCAACAGCATCTTTTGCTCAGGTTATCATGGGAAACTTCAACCCTCTCAAGGTCGAGGCTGTCGAAGTGAAGAATGTAAGTAGGGCCTCAATTGACTCTGTTCTTCTGCCGCTAGCATAAGCAGAGTTATCAAAAGGCAATACGCTTACTCTGTCAGATTTTTTCCGCATATTCCCTAATGTCAATGTCCTTTATGACTTCCTACAATTGTGAACATAAAGTCTTTGCGTTCGGTCCTTTGAAACTGTTGTCATTACTATTTTGCGCCTTTAATCCTGCGTATATCCTACAAACTCCTTGTCTTGCAAGATTTCCATGTCGCTCCGCTATCATGCATGCTTGGATTGGCACATGTGAAGCTTCTCAATACCTCAGTACACGGCCTGTCGTGGACCCATATAAAACCCTCTATTGTTCTCATTTACTGCTGCGCTCTTGATGAGTCTCTTCGCTTCTCAGCACGCTCAACTCTCTGCTGGTCAAAATAATCCTTGAAGCATTTCTCAATCAAGCCGTGCCAAGACTTATGAACACGAAGATGCAGCCAGATTTTCCATAGTCCACCCCACTCTAGTAGCCAATCCAAACTTTGGAGATCGATAATGCCCTGGGTTGATCCACATTCCTTGTTGTTGAGATCTTTGTGGTACTGATATACCGGCTGGGGTGTGTAGACAATAGTGTAAGGAAGCATAGTATCAAGGCAATCAGACGCATTAGTCAACTCATATTCCTTTTTCAATGATACTTCCCAAGCCACTTTTTGGAACTGGCGCCAGATTGGACGCGTGGAAAGCACTGTTGAAACAGCCATTCTCATTATCTTGTCAGTTTGGTATTGCTCAATGTACAAGGTGTCCCGGTCGAAATTGACTCTGGCGGAGAGAAAGAAAGAGTTGGTGGGGAGCAGGATGTAATACTTGAGAGCCACTTGTCGGGATTCATGGTTGACAACTAAAGCCGGCTATCTCGACAAGTCAGTGGAAAAGATTCTAGGGTTTTTGATAAAACTGCTTTGCATAAATTGGTCTATACTGACTTGAATGTACATACAAGGTGATGGCGGTACAAGCATTGGCCGAGCGTCTGTAAACTCATGGAGCAATGGGGTCTGGCTGAGACGGATGGTTTGTTGATCTGTTGTTGCAACAAACTCCCAGATCATCAAACGGAGTTCAATTGGAAGACCACTAAATGTCGGAGATATTCTTGGAGCACTTGGAATATTGTCAGATCTGGGTATCTCCTGTCGTAGGAAGAAGTTGGGACAGACCTTTGTATACCCTGAATTCTATCTTCTGCAGCCAGACCTGTTTTGACGATAAAGTCTTGGAGTTTATGCGTCTTCTCTGGAACCCTTTTGGAGTATTAGGTGTGTCTGCTTTGAATTTGTTAATTTGGATAGAGACCCACTTTCTATCATTTTCACCACTTCCGTCTTTGGTCCTGATCTTCTCTTTCTTCTTACACCATCCACGCTTCATAATGATCTGCCAGCGTTTCATGATGAGAAGTCTTTTTTTAGTCAAGCTAGGAAAGCTTGAATGCCGACCTCCTTGTATTCGTCGGAAACGAATTACACCTGAAGTGTAATTTGATTTAAGATGAATTATGTCGAAAGTCAATACTAACTATGGTGTGAAGCGAAATCGAAGCTAATACAAAACAAGTCTGATCGGCTGAATATTCAGATGTCCAAGCTTTGGAGCTAATCTCCATTGGCACTAGTAGCTGTACCCCAATTTAGGTCATTCTGTATCGCAAGCAATCGGTCCCATCCTTCGGTCTCATTATCTCAACACAGAATGTCGAGGCCCTTGAAGCATTGTACTCGAAGGAAGGTATCCGATAGTTCTGCGACGAATTCAACATATTCGCCGTCCACAAAGCCTACATGGCATTAGCTTGTCAATCACAACAGGCTTTACAATCATCCCGTCACAATGGCACCTCTCTTGGAAGACCCTCGATATCGGCAAACCTGGAACCAATTATCTCAGAATGCCGAATCCGCCACCGAATCCGCCGCCGCTGGTATCTGGACTTTTCAGCACAAGTATATAAGCCCTTGCTTTGCGTCCATCGCGTCCAGCGTCGAACAATGCACTGGGCCTTGTTTTCCAGATCGAGAGGAGCGCGCACGGCGCATACGGGAGAGAGGTCGAACCAGAGGACGGGCAGAGCTGAGTTTCGACTTTTACGATGATTGGGACGAAGAGAACGATGGCCGTAGTGGAGGTTTGCTGGGAGGCTGGGGCAATGATGAGTTGGACAGGCTATTGACAGGAAGCGGATCGCACAGCGGGCCAAGCGGTGGAGTCGATCAAGCTCCCCGACGGAAAAGGGGGATGAGTTACGGTACGAGGGGGGTTAGACGGAAGAGCCTCGAGCCAGATCCGACTGTCATACCGAGTACGAGTGCGCTAGGATTTTTGGGACGGCTCCCATTCAAGTTAGGGGGAACGTTGAGATACAAGCCCAGTGCAGCGGACTTGCAGGATCATCCAGGAGCTTCGCGGTCTGATTATAATCATGAAGAGGGGCAGCCACTCCTGCCCGAAGACCATGGCGACGACGAGGGAGTTAAAAGGAAGGGTCACCACAGGAACCGGAGTTCCACTGCAAGTTCAGGTGAGACGACGGATTCTATGCGATCGCGGGGCGATCTCTTCCCCAGTGACGGAGAGGACGACGCAGTACCATTAAGCGACGAGTTCGCAATGGTATTGGAAAGGCGCATGACGAATACGGATGATAAGAGTAGTGGGAAGACGAGATCTAGCAAAGGTAAAAGACCTTCTGGATCGAGGACGGTATCCCGGACGATGTCCAGAACTACCCAGTCATCCCAATCGAGGCCGTCTCTGCACAGAGCCAGCTCTGTGTCGTTGCCCCAGACTCCGGAAGTACAGAGTCCAGGGATGGTCGGAACACCATCTTTATCGGATCTGCAGCGGGAGGAAGAGAGGGTATGGCATGAAGAGGAATTGGATGTAGAGAGGAAACGCCAGGCTGCGGTAAAGCTAGCCGTTGATCGCGGGCTCCACATCCAGCAAATGGAAGCTGTCCCGGAGGCAAAGATGGAACGGTCGCAAGTCGAAACCATAACCACGCCCGACGAAGTGGCTGTCGGTGCTCCCACCAACACTGGCTCTGGAGAGACAGTCCAGGGGGGTATGCCCAAACCTGCTTGCAGCAATCAGGCCGAAAAAAATTTCATCCCAGCCAGGTTACCGCACTTCAGCTGAACCTGGGTGATGTAACTACTCGTTGACGGGCTTTTGGCATGCCACTTGGC
>JAENRP010000180.1:46380-89435 GCA_024741835.1 Diplocarpon mali
GGCGTTATACCAGCATGCGAAGCGCTCGCTGCTGTGAATTTTATTTGGGCGCACCCATAATAGAATCGATATTCCCGAGAATCTCTCAAGCTTCAATACCATGGGACTGTGTCGATGCTGGATTCCTACAGCTTGCTCGTCGCTCCCAAGAAGGTCTGTCCCTGCTTCAGCATCTCGACAGCCTCTGCAACCATCTCAGCCACAATCTGAGCCGCTGGTTGGATACTGGTTATCACGCCCGCAACGACACCCATCAAATGCGGAATATCAAAGTCGTTCCCATTCTCCATGTCGTACTCCAACGGCACGACCCCCTTTGCCGTCAAGTCGGCGATCTTCTGCGGCTCCGCCTCCCACTTGTCAATCCAGGCGTTCCTCTTTGCCCTCAAGGGCCGGCCACTAACGACCAGCGTCCTGATGGTATCCTCGAACTGCGCGCTCACGACCGCGTCCTTATGCTCCTGACTGCACCCTGCCTCGGGACTCGCTACGAACCTCGTCCCGACCCACACGCCCGTCGCCCCCTGCATCAAACTACTCGCCAGACTCCTCCCATTATAGATGCCGCCCGCAGCAACGACCAAGGCCGTCTGCCCCCCGAGTCGCGCAGGCCGATACTGCTTCGCGACATCCACCACGGCCGGGATCAGGATCGAGTTCGGGATATCGCCCGTGTGCCCTCCCCCCTCGCCGCCCTGCGCGCACACGATGTCCACGCCGGCGTCCAGCGCCCTCTGCGCATGTTTCGGCGCCCCGACCATGTTCATGACCAGGATGCCGGCCTCGTGGAGCCGCTCGACGACATGCGGAGGCGGGACCCCCACGGCGCTGATGAACAGCTTGGCGCCTTCGTCGATGGTGACGGCGATCAGCTCGTCGAGCTGGCCTTTGGTGTAGTCGTGGTTGGTCTTCCTCGCACCGTCGCCGATCTTTGGGAGCGCGAGGTCGACGCCGAAAGAGAGGTCCGGGGAGGCGAGGTGGGCTTTCAGCTCGTGGATTCTCTCGCGGAGTTGTTGGGGCGAGTAGCCCAGCCCGCCGATGCAGCCGAGGCCGCCGGCGTTGGAGACTGCTGCTGCGAGGGGGCCGCCGGACGTCCGAGCCATGCCAGCCAGCAGGATGGGGTGCTTGATGTCGAGGAGAGTGGTGAGGGCGGTGGTGATGGGGCCCTGGGACGCCATGATTGCCGGCTTTAGAAATGGAGGGGGCTTCCACCGCTCCCGGTGCTTCGATGAGATAGAGGAGTGTAAACAACGGTCGGACCGGGCGGTGCAGGATATATGGTGGGCACTGGATGGGAGAGTATATGATTGTTGGTATACTCGCACTTGGAGCTCAGCTCTGGCCGTCGGGGGGATCGCGGTCCGCCTCGGTTGCTGGAGACTTTGCGGGGGAAGCGAGCCGAGGTCTCAGGGGGNTCCGACGAGAAGGACTCGACAAGACTGGCAACGCGATGATCGGATTCCATAGAGAAGCCAGCAATTCCTCTCGTAGCTACTGTACTGTACTGTTGCCTGGCACAGATCGAAGCTCGCCATCTTGTCTGATGCCCGAATCCGTGTTCTCTCGTCGGGTCGGGGAACAGCGGAACAGGTCAGTCTCGCGGAGAGGTCTCTTTCTCTCTCTCTCCGGGCAGTCAGACTGCTGGTGGCTCAGCGCATCCTGCACCGCACTTGGATGACTGGCCCAAGCAGCTTGGGTAGCTGGATCTTCTCAACTCATCTCGTCTCATCTGATCAGGGAGAAGCCAGATCAGGCAGATTCTTGGCCAGCCAGCCATCGAGCCCGTCCTGCGAAACTCGACCTCGAGACTGGCCTTCTCTCTTCCCCGGGCCGACTGGCGCTCCGGATGTAAGTGTATGGATGTCCTGATGCAGGCAAGTAGATAAGACGAGTTGGATGGGTCGAGCGACGAACATCAATTCGAACGGGATCGGATCGGGTCGGATCGGGTCGGATCATCTTTCTCCATCCTCACTCACTTGATGCCCGGCAGCTGATTGCCGGAGCGAGAAGCTGGGTCGGGAATCTCTGGCCCTCTCTATAGCAGGCCTCGGTGAATGAAAGCCGGCGCGCTCATCTGGTACGAGATCGCGAGGCCGTCACGCTGACCTGGACCCTGAGGGAGCTGGTTGCGGCGTATGCCTGGTAAGTACCGTGCGCCGGTGCGGTGCTGGATGGGACTATAGGACTATAGGACTGTGGGGCTATAGGACAGTGGGGCTATAGGATTGTGGGGCTATAGGACTGTGGGGCTATAGGACTATGGGGCTACATGAATATTGGGCTATAGGACTACACGACCATAAGACTACACGACTATCGGACTACACGACCGCAGGCGCGTGCAACGGCCTGGTTACTGACAGCAACCAGCGTCTTCCTGGTGTTCTTCGTCGTGAGTATGCAGCAGCAGACACAGGTCAACCTGAGTTACCATGTAACTTCGTCCTTTGCCCTCCTGCCTCGGACCGCCACCAGCGGGATGGCCTACGTGCGGGATGTTTTCATGGCTGACACCTCCAGTCTCAAGAACCGGGCCCTGGTCTTCGCTTTCTCGACCACGCCATACATCGCCACGCCCTTCATCGCCACGCCCTTCACCGGTCTCGTCTTGATCATCGCCGCTTTCGTCCCAATCCTCCTCCCAATCTCCCTCTCATCATACCAGAGCCCGGGCAACGCGACCCTCAACGCGGAGCTGTACGGTAGCCTCAGCTCGCCAAGCGAGCCCCTCGCCGCGAAATGCTAACCGAGGCTGAGCCTTGGAGTCAACACACATCACCCTCACCACACTACCTCCCACGGCACATTGCACAGCCCTGACCACGCACCACCGTTACGGCTCTGTTGTGACTGTTTCGCAAGCGGGATCATGACTGACAGCGTCGCGTCGATCGGGTGCGCCGACCCACCATATTCGAATGATTCAAGCGCCTCGTTTGTCCGGATCGACACCAGGGCCTCCTTGGCGGGCCCGATTGTGCTGACGAGTACCGAAATCACCGAAGTGTGCCGGCTGCTCACTGCCAGGTTCGGTGGCGTCGTGAGGGGGGTTTCAATTCCGGTCAGATCCCTGTGAAGTCTCCAGGAGGTCCTCGTCGCTTGCACGGAACGTTCTGGCAATCGGCCGACTTGAGCCCGGAGCCGCGGGGACGACTTTGCACATTTCCGACAGGAACGCTGCTCCGAAAATCTGACCTCAGCGTACCCTATTCCCCTGCAGGGACGAGCGCCTTTGAATTTTTGATGACTTGCGAGCTTACAATGAGTATTGGAGCGTACTTCTATGTATCCTAGGGTATTCTAAAGGGTCGGAATCTAGGACAATGAGAGCATGGATCAAAGTCATCGCAGTGCCTGCAATTCGTACCGGAATCGTCTCTTCGTCGGGTTCCTCTCGCGCGGCCTGGTTGAGGGCTTGGTCCTGATCGTGTTCATCGTAGGACGATTGGCTAGGGAAGTAATTCGAGAGGCCGAGGAAGCGTACCCAGCCCACCGCTCCGGTGTATACACATGCAGAGAATGCTGGCACTCATATGTCAAGGGCATACTGCATCCCGGCTGAGAGTTTCTCGAAGACAGGCAGTAGCGAAATCTACTCACAGATTAGACACAATAGAACAGTGCGTCGAGTCTGCCTGGCAGTCACATAACGCGGGCGGAGAGAAGGGAGTTTCTCATCAAGATGAATCCGGAAGAGCATCAGGCACCGCTGTACAGCAAATCATAACAAGACCGGCAGGGTCCCAGAGACCATTAGTCTCGCAGTTCCAAGCTCGTCAGGCAGGCGTGCAAAAAGCAGATGCGACAAAAATCTTCAATTTTGCCTCCATCTGTCTACTTCCCGAGGCTCGCACCTAGTTCTAGCTCCCGAATCTTCTCCACCGGAAGCCAAGAGCTGGTGGGCTGAAGCCGGTGCGTACTCGTAGATACCAAGATACCCTTTGCTCTCCTGAACGCTCCTGTTCCAGCTTCAGCAGCTGCTGTGGCGCACCAGCTCCTGATCGACGCTCCTCGGGCGATGCTGTAGAGCGATAGATGCGCCCCTGAGTATCAGCGAAGGCGAACCTCAGCCGTCGAAAGCACTGTTTCTTCGAGGCTCCGCCGTGAGTTGGGTTCGCACCCGAGCCGTCACGTCTTCTTCGTCTCCTTGCTCTGCGTCAACTCGGACAGTTGGTTCTCCAGAACCTTGATCTCTGCTAGGTCCCCGAGCCGGTCAGTTCATACACCATCCTCGTCTCACGCACTCACCAGTCTTCTCCTTCTTGATCTCCGCCTTCTCCAAATACACCCATCCCCAGTACGTCAGCTGGTACGTGAAGGTCGCCATCAGGAGGACTTTCGCAATTGGCCGAGTGAAGGTCTTGTAAAAGCCAACCTGTTTTGACGCTTGTCGGCTTTGGTGCGCGGGAGGTGTCCAGCTTCTGGGGAACTCACATGTGGCGAAACGATCTTCTGCCCAGCTTCCGTAGAACTGAATCTCACCTGCGTCATGACGCGCAGGGGGGATTTACTGCTCCGCGACCTCCACATCAGATTCATTCCGATGGTGACTTCAGAGGTTGTAGTTGCGCGAGATGCTAGCATGCTGGGTTTCACGCGACATGGAAACTCCGCCAAGTCGAAATAATGCTAGCGTGGCGACCCTGGTCTGTTGCACTCTGGCCCGAAAGACAGCAGTCGATGCCAGACGCTTCACCAAGCCCTCCACGACAACTATACGCTCCCTGTTCTTGTCCTCTCTGACATCTTCTTCTGCGCAGACAATACCGAGATCTGCGTGCCTGCCCCCACCTCCAGCAAATTCACCATGGTAAGTATCCCGCCAGCGACGAACACGGCGCAAGAGCTTACCAAGCTAATGCGATTGAAACAGGTGCAAACACCACAGCAGCGGAAGGCCAACGCCAAGTTCAACAGAGATCTGGATGCGAAGCGTGGAAAGCCCACACAGGAGGTGGTGAAGAAGCAGTCGTTCAAGAGCCCCGTCAGCCCATTGGTACTCGGTATGTGTCCGCGCGACCGTCCACGCACGCACGAAATGGAAGTTGCTCATCGGTAATAGGCCTACTCGGATTCGTCATCTTTGGAGGCCTACTATTCGAGCTGCTGAGCAGGTTTTTCGGATTCTAGAATAGGCTCTAGGCAGGAGGGGCGGGATATTAGAGACGAGGGAGACAAGAGGAATGGGCTGTGTGCTGCCTGAGTGCCGAGGACCGAAAGATGATGGCGGAATCTTGTTGACAGGACAGGACGATACTGGCAGCACATATCAAGGTCTATATTGGCATGGAGAAGTGTACACTACAAAAGTCACCTCATGTAGCAGGGATGAGGATGTGCAGGAGTTCTTGGTTGACCTCTTGAGTAGTTTTTTTTTATCAAATCACATGTGACCCTATATCACAACGATCAGGACATGCCTGTCTCTAGTAATTGGCCCAGAGTGATGGACAAGAGCAGAACAGCAAGCATGGCCATGCAAAAACCTTCGACGCCAGCGGGCTAACTATGCGCCCAGCCCACGTCTCTTCCCACCGCCATCGTGCTTCATATTGTGGCCTGCCTCAAATTGGCGTTCCAGATCAAGGGCAATCTTATCAATGTCGACACCGGGTTGCTTTTTGCTTTTCTTGTCTTTTTTCTCCCCTTGATCCTTCTCGCTCTCCTTCTTTGTTCCCTTTCCGGCACCCAATAAGCGAAGGAACTTTTCTTTCCGGGCTGCATCGCCGGTCAATTTCTCTGGGTTCCAATGCTCAGCTGCGTAACTATGCTTTTCATAACCGTTACTTGCTTCAGCGGCCATCTTGGCCTTTCGCTCAGTAATTTCTCGGTCCATTCTGGCGTCGCTGCTCTTTTGCTTCTTGGACTTGTGTTCTTGTACTGCTTCATATGGCACCTTGAGCTTTGTCTCCTTGGTCTCCGACTTTACTCTCTTCGACTCGTTCTTCTTCTTCACTTCCGGCACCAATGGGGACTTACTTTTCTCGCTCTGGGGGGAAATTTCCTCATCGCTATCGGCACGCTTGCGCTTTGTGGATTTTTCGCTGGTCTCTGCTGCCAACTTGGCCGCGATCCTGGCGGCCTTCTTCTCTTTCTTGGCATGCTTAGCAGCAGCCAACTGCTTCTCTTCTTCCGTCTTCGAATCCTCGACTTCTTTTTGCTTGCGTTCCTGTTTTCTCCGTTCTCTCGCGGCTTGCTTCTTGGCCTGCTGGGCTCTCTCGAGTTCGAGAGCTTCCTCCATGTTAGTAACGTCAAATTTCGGAGGCGTTGTTCGCTTGTGCTTCTTCTCTTCCCGCTCGATTGGGTCCACTTTGGCTTCCTCCATATCTGCGTCCGAGTCCAAATCTGAGCTAGACTCGGAGTTCGAATCCACGACCTTTTTCTTCCCTGCTTCTTTCTTCTTCTTCGCACAAATAGCTTGAGCGTCGAGTATTTCCTTTCTCGCTGCTGCTATGTCAAAAATGATCCCTGCGTCGTCTGCATTTTTCTTCATGCCCTTCATTGCTTTTTTGATATTTTTCGCCTCCTTTTGATTTTGAACCAGGTCCTTCCACTCAGCTGCCTTCTCCTTCTTCTTCTTAATCAATCGCTTCTTAATATCATCATCTGTGATGTCCCATAACGCAAGAAGATTTTCCTCGTCGTCTGGCAGGCTGAATCCTTCGGGAATAATGGGTCTCGGGGGAACAGGCTTGGGCTTCAGTTGTTCTTGTTTCTGAAGCTGCTTTTTGCTTATTCTCTTGGGTCGGACCAGTTTCGATAGAGCTTCCTTCGCGGGGAAATAAGTAGGAACGGGCCGGCCTTCTTTCTCTGCTTGTTGCGCTTGCTGAGCCTCCAATTTGGCAGCAGCCTCGGCTTCTTTGTATTCCTGCAAGATTACTTGCCGAGCAGCATCCTCTCTCTGCTTCCCCTCTTTCTCCTGCGCAGCCTTTCGCAATCCATCCTTCGTCTTGGTAAGTCCGCCCGGGAGGACTATTATCTCGCCAACATTGAATGTCTTGCCGGTGGGATCGTGAATGGCAGCCAGAGCTTCGGCTTGCTTGACAGCTCCGCTGTGAATCTTCTGGCGCTCGAGATCTATCTCTCGCTGCTTTTTAAGATCTTTGTTCTTTTCATACTTCTCGGTGTTCCTGTTCTACTATAAAAATCAATCAAATACTCCTGCTGCGACTGGTAACTGTACCTACCAGTTTTCTGGGTAAAGCGGCATTGTTCTTCCTCGCTGCCCTGGCTTCGGACTTAAGCTTCTTATTCTCCTTCCTCGACTTCAATCTTGTCTCTCGTTCGATTACCTTTCGCTCCTCTGGGTAGGAAATATTAGTATCAAATTAATAAATTGAGAGGGAGGGAGGGTGTTTCTAGCTGTACGTTTCATCTCCCCGATAACCTTAGGGCCCCAAACTACTCCTGTCTTGGATGAAGTGAAGTTCTCGGCCTTGTCACTATTGCCACCCTTGACACCCAGCGGAATGTAATTCGCATTTTCCATATCGCGGTGCGCTGGGTGTTGCAATTGAAGTCCTCGGAGAGAATAGAAGTACAATATGGGAACCAAATTTTATCTCGAGTCTGCGCTAAGATAAGCTTATCGTTAGCTTTATCGCTACCCATTTTCTTGGCGAGTCATTCAGGGGAACTACGCCTACAGAAACTCGACGATATCTCCACAAGGAATTTTTCCTGCCTATGTTCTGTTCTTTGGAATGTGTAAGTATTTTACATAGCCAGGCTTATCAGTTCAAACAAGCCTATGTACGTACATACATCGCGGAACTCGCCCCTGCTCGCAAGAAAAGCACGACTAGCCCGAATCACCTTGCAATGCTTTCCTACGCCATTATATGCCCGAGCCCATCTCCGCATGTCACTTGATCCGCTATACCTCCCTGGCCCGTAATGCCATCATTGACCTTTTTCTTCTTCTTCTTCTTCTTGGGCTTGATAACATCAGCAGTCACATTCGCTTCAATACCTCCATTATCTGGCTCTGACTTCCGGACTTTCTTCTTTTTCTTCACAACAGTCGCAGAGCCCTCTGCTTCCAAGGTCCCTTCAACTGCTTTGACCTTTTTCTTCTTCTTTTTAACCACGGTTCCTTCTACGCCCTGGGCTGCCTGGATCCTTTCATTCGCTCTTTGCATTTCAAGTCGAAGCTTTTCAACCTCCTGCATGGCTTTTGCCATTTCGGCTTCTTCCCTCTGCTGGCATTCATAATCGACTTTGTCAGAGCCATCATCCTCTAGAGAGAATGCTCCAATGTGACTGGAGTCAACTTGAAGCAGAGAATGCTTCCCTTTAGACCTGAGCCTTGGACCCTCGAGTGTGTTATCCAATTCCTCATTTTGAGAGGAAGTACCACTGATGTCAAGTGTCTCGTCAGCCGCAACTTGTATTCGATTGCGGGGTTTGGGTGCAGATAGTTTCTGCGGGGAGCGCTGTCCTGTGCTGGCGATAGGTTTCCCAAGGTCCAGTTGCATGATAGGTATAGCATCTATGTCCAGATCCGGCCCATTATTGCTTTGAAGGATGTTGTGAAGAGGAGTAGACCTCCCAGACTTATCATCGCTTGGAGGGATGTAAAATGGGTCATCCTTATTTCTCTCCAGTCGCTCTGCTCGACGTCGGGCGACAATATCAGGGTCAAGGTAGCTTTCCTCACTCCCTTGGTAAGAACTTACTGGTTCTTCATTGCCAGCAAGACGAGTTATTGCAGGTTCATTTTCCCTGTGCGATGTTTGGGCCTCGGGTGGAGGCTGGTGATAGTACACCTCGAATTCATCACTATCTGGCTGATCAAAGACAGCTGATTCTACAGCCCTCAGTAGATTACTGAGATTCGGGTTTATAGGTTGGTTCAGATCTAGAGCAGATGGAATTGGGACATTCTTCTGAGCCCCAATAGCCACGGAATTCAATTCGACACCGGTGAACAAGGACGGTATCGCTTGTGTGAGTAGTAGCGGTGCATCTTGTGGTGATGAGTAATCGGGAGAGGTAGTCTGACCAGATGATGCCTCTGCTGCCAACTTCAGGAGCTCTGAGAATTCGACAGCCCTTTCCTGCACCTCCAAGTCAGGATGCATCGAAAGGGGTTCAAGAGCATGAATTATACGGGCCATCAAGAGGGAAACCATTGTCTTCCGTTCTGGTGTCCAGGGTGTCGCCTCGTCTCCAGAGATCGATGAAAATATTTTGGGCAACGCTTGCAGGTACACAGCAAGAGCTTCTTCTGCCGTAGAAACCTTTGTAAGTTGTAAGAGAGCCGTCAAGGCATCGTCGGGGGAAGCTAGAGAGGATGCATACTCTCCACAGATCCACACCACAGGTCGTAGGACTCCACTCCCAGCATGCAGGGGCGTTGAAGGGTCGTTGAAGGTTGAAATAAGAATCGACTCTGCTGCTCTTGTGGCTTGCATCCGAATTGCTTTCACTTTTACTGCAACTGTCCGCATTTCGTCCCCAATTCGCTCGGAGACATCCGGATAACTCTTGGCCCAAACATCTACATTGTCTGAGGACATATTTGAGCTGGGGACCGGCGCAGTGCGTACCAGCTGAATCAATATGTCAATGTACCAATCAAAATCCGCGAGATTTCCATAGCTATTACGCGAACACATTTCCAGTATTTTCGTAATAACATCAATTTTGTAATCGTCTGGTAGTAAGGGGGCTTCTGGACCTCCTTTGTTGTTTTTGATAGCGGCCTCCGGCGACTCGTCATCTGAATCTGCGGCGGGCTCGATTGGAACTGCGCGAGGGTATAGTTCCTCGGCAGTTGCTGAGCGAGAGGTCTTGAGCTGTCTCATCAGACGACCAACAATTGACATCAAGTTGTCGCTGTTGACCATACCCACTACTAGATCCAATGCTCTTAGTCGAATTGAGATGTCAGCACTGTCAATGCATTCCATGATCACATCTTCTTGCTCAGCCACAAGGTGTGGGTGAGTAACAACAATTTTGTTGAACGCTAACAATGCAACATATTTTACTAGAACCTGTCAGCAAGCATTCATACTTCTATGCTAGATACACACAGTTTGCATCGTCTTCGATCTGTATCATACCCCGGAGCTTGCTCACGCAGAGAGTAGCAATCTCGTCGCCGCCAATAGAATCGTCGCTACTCTCTAATATGCCGCCTTGGATGATTCCATTGATGCATTCATACAATAGAGACATAGCGGGAGTGGTACGTATGAGGTTGGTCAGAGGCGGTAACAACTTCTTCACTAGTCGTGGTTCTAGAGGAGTCAAAATTGCGAACTGTTTCCGTTAGTTGTCTTAAGTGCGATAAACAGATATCAACTTACAAGCTTGATCAATTTAATGGCCATCCAATTATTACCACCATCGACTAGTAGCTCGAACAACCTAGGAGCAAGCGGCAAGAAGTCTTGGGGTCTTCGCCATCCCAGTTCGCATACTACGTTCACAACGGCAGCTGTGACACTAGGGTCCTCGCCTTCGTCCATCAAACGATCTTTGATTTTGGGCCAGGCCGGACGTAAGGTCTCTGGATAGACCAGCGCCAATCTGTACAGTGTCACGATAGTCTTCTTTCTGACCGTAGGATGTGAATGTGTCAGTCGTGGCAAAAGATCGGAGAGAACAGACAAGGCCAAGGAAGGCGTAATTATGTGAGGCAATGTTATGATTGGAAGAGACATCGTCGTAACAGCTGTAGAATTTAAATCCTAAACGAGTTCAGAAGCTTTTCCGTAAATTCTCTACCTGGCATTTTACCTTTTTCAACAAATTTGTAGCAAGCATCAGCACCTCTGTATCGGGTCGAAAGCTCTGAACCGCCCCGAGGTATCCCACCCGTTTTTGGAGATATTTCGCAGAAGACATGACTTCGAGGACATGAAATGACGCCCATGACATATCGTGACCAAACATTTCGAGGTAGACGAGCTTTAACAAAGCAGTCGCCTTTAGGTCTGCACCATCCCGTCAATACGGACCTCTCCAATTGCTGACAATCACTGACCCATGTCCTGCCCTCGAATTTCGGCGCGACATTCTTTCAGGCTGTTTTGAATGTATTCTTTTTCGTTACCCTTGTGATTCCGTAGACCACGAATGAGGTCGTAAAGAGATTTCTCGAACCTGCAAGCCTTTTAGAATCGCAGTATATTTGAGGATACCCATGGATTATCGTACATCTTGACGACGCCTTCAAGTTCCGAGTTCTAGGGTTGGAAGGGCGAGCGCAACACTTCTGGGGATTTCTCATGGCATGATTGAGCAGCAAAAGCCCACTAGAATCGTTTCTGGGCGGCGATAACAGGATTCAAGAGGCGCGTGTGAGCCATCTTGAGAAATGCAAGTCCCCCACCAAAGAAGCACGTCAAGATAAAGGCGGCCTGGCTTTTCTCCTAAAGCGGCAACACCCACCAGCCTTAGAGGTCTGAGAGAGTCAAGGCAGCTTGCCAAATCACACATTACAGCTGATAGGACTTTCTCACGATAGCCTGCCTCATCAGTACGGCCTGTTACCTCGAATCTAATCACAGCATGTCATCCTCTCTGCTGCACCCTCCTGCACATTTGCCACCGGCCGTGGCCCTACGGCTATCACAGCAGGCCCCGGCTCTGCTACAGAGCATCCCCTCGTCAATCTCATCGTATTCTATCAGCTCTCTGTGGTCCGCTGCGGAATCCCCTGAGCTGTGGACAACCTATGAAAACCTCATGCTGTCCTGCTTGCGAACCGGGGATGAAGAGAGCGCACATCTGTGCCTCCAGCGGTTGACGCAACGGTTTGGCGCACACAACGAGAGGTTAATGGCGTTGAGAGGGATATTTGAGGAGGCCCGAGCCGATGACGATGCCACGCTCAAGAACATACTGAAGGAATACGAAAATATCCTGGCAGAAAATCCCGAAAACATGGTAACCAGCCAAGGCCTCGTTCACCTTACTGTGCTAATATTCGCAGCCTGTCTCGAAGCGCAGAATCGCGCTCCTGAAATCCCTCGATAAAGTGCCCGAGGCCATTGGTGCTCTTAATCAGTTCTTAGATTCTTCGCCTACAGACGCAGAAGCTTGGGCTGAGCTGGCGGATCTATACCTGTCCCAGGGGCTGTATCAGCAAGCTATATTTGCTTTGGAAGAGGTCCTGCTGGTGGCTCCCTTCGCGTGGAACGTCAGTGCAACGTTGTATAAATATCACGAAACGAATTCTGACTGCGAGAATAGATTCATGCGCGCCTCGGCGAGGTCCAGTACATGGCAGCTGTCGCTGGGGAAGTTGGATCCGACAAACATCTCGCCGAAGCTTTCCGAAGATTCTGCAGGAGCATCGAACTGTGCGATGATTATCTTCGGGGGTATTATGGACTTAAGCTGGTAGGTGTGTCCAGGTCCCAGGCCAAGTCCCTCCTAACAAATCACAGACAACGACACGACTTTTGACCAACCACTCCCTGGGAGGCCGACAGTCGAAAGCGGATTCAGGAGTGCCACCACCAGACATGAAGACTGTGGAACGTCTGAATGAGATGGCCACGGCTAAACTCTCAGAGATAGTGCGCAGGAGCGTGGCAGGCGAAGCAGGATGGAGTGGTTTTGACGAGGCTGAACTAATTGCTGCCAAAGCATTACTGGACTCCGAAGCTGCCAAGATCACTCGCTGAACTGCGAGGCCCAGCTTAGTTGAAGACGTAAAGTATCGATTTCGACGAATCATCGGCCCGGTTCAGGAACGATTTTACCTTGGGGGGGAGGGGGTTCGCCCTCGGTCCTCTCCACGATGGTGCTCCCGGTATCGACATCCTGACTATTCTTGAGGCTGTCATTTTGAGTTTTGAGATGCGACGTAGAGGTGGTACCGAACTATGCAAGGAACGGCTTGTTCATTGCCACTTTCCGAGGTATCGTGGTCAGATCTGCGTGGGGCGTTGTGGGTTTGTGGCGGCTCAATGCTGTTCAGCGATGCCCAATTCCGTATTCCTGCATCAAATTTTCGTGCATCAGCCTCCGGCGGGACCACGATGATCCATCGTGTCGTGGCACCGCTGAGAACGATTCGGGAGCGTCGGACTAGCGAATCATCACGACGGCGATGGAATTAGGCGCATTTGAAAGTGGATGATTCGGTGCCCAACTGTTTTACGAGGAGCGGTGACGGAGATTGACGGGATTTGCTCTTGACTCGAGAGGCTCTGGCATCTCGGGACTGGCCGGCGAAAAGCGGGCATGCTCTTGGGGGATGACTCTTCGTGACAACACGGGTGCTTGGTTTGCGCAGAGGCCTGCTAGGACACTGTACATGTATATAGAGGTATATATAAATGACAATGGCCTTGGACAGGCTTGCCACATGACAGCCGATGATCCCGATTGCCTCACATTCCTCCCGACCGACCGACTCCCAGACAATTCCCCTTCCAGCGGCCGCAGAATCTGCAGCTCTCATCCCACCGACCTCCCATTCCCCTCATCAACGCATTATGAAGCATCGCCACTATCCAACATATCACATGCTCACCAGAAAAAAACCGCTCAACGACTGAGGGGAATTCAGGAGATCCCAGCCCCGAGCTGCACACATCTTGCCTCTAGTAGTTCTCAGCCATCAACCCTTGGACTGGTGTTCACGTCCGAGGTGAATATTCCTCTGCTCTGTCGGAGTTGAGGAGCGCAGACCACATAGCGCCAACGTGGGTCAGCCTGCGTTTACGGTACTACCCGCCGTCATTGGGTCTCAAAGCAAGGAGGCCACGGCAACAAACGGATAACAGGTCGCCCCCGGCAACAGAGGTTTTGAGCCATAGACAAACAGTCAACAAGCACATTACCTCCCTCAGGTAAGGTCGGTCTCATACCACGCCACGGCAGGAAACAAATACAGTCGTCCGGCCCCCGCATCGCATCGCCATTGACAACTTCAACCCCATCGCATCGCATCGAAAACTCCAACCCCATCGCCCATCGCCCTCGTCTCTCCTCCCCCCCCACCTCGGACGAATTCTTCCTCCACCCTCCTCCAACACCAAGCCCTGTCGCAGAAGGCCGGCCCTTGAGTTTCGGATCCTGCCTAGGCAAAGTCTTGGACACGTCCAGGTTCCACTCTGACAGGTACGCTCATACTGCGCTTCCCTTTCCTATTCTTTTGACTTCCTCGCCGGCACCTGTTTGGGCGTGATGGCGCAATGGTTCGTGTTTGATCGGCCTGCATCATCAGCCTCGGGGGAGAGAGGCCGACTGATGGGTGCGGGATGGCACGCAAGGCCGGGACATGATGGGATGAAGTGCATTGGACATGACGAGCTTCGACAACATGGATGAGCAGAGAAATGTGGAAGTGTGGATGCATTTGTGCCTGGGCGTGGGCCGCTGGGCCAATCCGTATTTACGCCTGCTCCCCTGCTTCCTCCGACTGCCCTGGTGTTGGGCCCAAATGGAATGAATGGAATGGAAGGGTCTCCACTCCTGAAGTTTGCGCTAACATTTGACCCCCCTCCTTCAGCAACGACCTAAAACAAATTTACTCTGCGAAACCGCATGCACTTGTTGCTCCCACTCATCTCTCATCTGGTCTCGCGCAACCTTCCACCGGCCTCCCACAAACGAACCTACCTGCGCCATTCCTATCGCCCATCGCCGTCGTCATCGCCTTCGTCATCGCCATCGCCATCGCTGTCCTCGTCGCTGTCCTCCTCTCCCCAACCCCGCAATCGGCTTCCTTGATCAGACGCTCCGTGCGATCCGGCTCAGGTGTCAGTCGCATCGCACTTGTGCGTCACAGCTGCCCACGCCCCATCAGCGCCGTTTGCCTCGGAACAGCCCGCTATCATTCCATCTGTTCCAAATCAACAACCCTACAAGCGCCAACGACCCTACACCTACATTCACGTCAAACCTCCCAGATCGACGGTTCGTCGCCATCTATCCGCTGTTGAAGGAGAGATCGGATTTCGTGCGGCTGCACTAGGGCACATCCCTCGTCCCAAAACCCTTTTCAGGAAATCTCCACTCCGGCTCTCTCTGGTAGAAGCCGCGAGCGAGAGATACATCCTGATCAGGATTCCCGATGCGTAAGCCTTCTTCCTCCAATTGTACCACCCCACCTTGAATCAATGCTAAGCATCTGCCACAGCCCCCAGAACTACAATTACAATCGACTCTCAGCACTCTCCTACTGCCAGCTCTCGATCAGACTCCCGGTCGAATTCTTTCACCGACGAAGAGGGATCATCAGGTACCGGCGTCCACGTCCCCTCACATGTCGGTAGCAACGATTATTCTGACCCTTTAGACGAGTCTTGGGATCCAGTCTACTCCGACGAGATCGAGCCTTCGGAGTCGGCCTCACGCCCGGCCTCACGCCCCCGAACAGGTGCAAGATATAGGACGAGTGAGAGTCGACCACCTCTCGCCTCGCGAGCTCCAGTTCGCAGAAACACGACCAACGAGCGAGAATCTCGCCGACCGCCCGTCTCCCGCGTTCACCGGCAACCAGTGCCGGCACCACCGTCAAGCGTGGACCCCCAAGAAGACTTTCCGGGCTATGGCCGAGGCTACCCTGCACCACAATCCGGGCCGTATGGTGTGAGGGGGCCTCAGCCAGGCTATGCACCGAGTTCCTACTCCGTCCCGGGCGGAGGAGGGTATGCGCCTCCGTTTGGAGGAGCACCTCCCCAAGGCGCCTTGACGCATTACGGAGGACCGGGTGGGTACCCATACCCCCCACAAAACCCCTTCTCTCCACAGCCACCCCCCACGCCTGGCGGAGCTGGTTACTTCAATGGGAATCATCACCCGATGTCGAGCCACAGCTCTCCAGCTCCATACAATGGCCATGATATGGTGCCGCACCCACAATACAACAACTTCG
The DNA here is from genome assembly GCA_024741835.1 of Diplocarpon mali. Lineage (NCBI taxonomy): Eukaryota > Fungi > Ascomycota > Leotiomycetes > Helotiales > Drepanopezizaceae > Diplocarpon > Diplocarpon mali. The sequence goes on from JAENRP010000180.1 coordinate 62,231, forward strand.
GTGCTGGCTATCCCCCAAACCCGTATCAACAAATTGCCCCCCCTCAACACCAGCAGCAGTACATGCCGCATCATCCTCACTGGCCACCCAGTGACCACGTTTCCGCTGCCGGTACACCGCAACTAGATCCCGAGACCGAGAAGAAGCTCGCGGTGCTCGATGTCATGATGAAGCAGCAGCAACTCGACAGGGAAAAGGCAGAAAGAGAGGAAGCGGAGCAGCGGGCGAGAGAGGAGCGGGCTCGGCAAGAAGAAGCTGCTGCAAAGAGAGCTGCCGAAGAACGGGCAGCTTGGGAGAAGAAGATGGAAGATGAGAAGCAGGCTGCCCTCGCAGCTTACGAGGCGTCTCAGAAGGCTGCTGCCGAAGCTAGAGCTATTGCCGAGAAGAAGGCCGCCGAAGAAAAAGCTGCCTGGGAGAAGAAACTCGAGGAGGAAAAAAGACAAACGCTTCTCAGCTATGAAGCAGCACAAAAAGCAGCCGCCGAAGCGACAGCTGCTGCTGAAAAGAAAGCTGCAGAAGAAAAGGCTGCTTGGGAACGCAAATTGGAGGAGGAGAAGCGCCAAACGCTACTGAATTACGAAGCTGCTCAAAAGAAGGCGGCTGACGACCAAGCGGCGGCAGCCAAAAAAGCAGCAGAGGAGAAGGCTCAATGGGAGAGGAAGCTCGAAGAGGAGAAGAAGATCGCGTTGCTGAACTACGAGGCTGCACAAAAAGCTGCAATGGAGGCGGCTGCAGAGACTGCGAAGAAGCTCGCCGACGAAAAAGCTGCATGGGAAAAGAAGCTCAAGGAGGAGCGAGAACAGGCCATGGCCAAGGGTGTCGAAAATGCCAAGAAGGCGGCTGCTGCCGAGGCAAAGAAGGCAGAGGAGAAGGCTGCTGAGGAGCAGGCAAAGGCTGATGCTGCTGCCGAGCTTGCCAAAGTCAAAGCAGAGGCCGCTGCTGAGGCTGCGAAGGCGAAGGAGGAGGCCGCCAAGTTGAGGAAGGAGGCGGAGGACAACGAGGCAAAGTTGAAGAAAGAAGCAGCAGACGCTTTGGCGAAAGCATTGTGCCCGCCTCCAGAAGACAAGAAGAAGCCGATTCGGTTCAAGGATGCGGTGGGAAGAAAGTTCAGTTTCCCTTTCCATCTGTGTGCGACTTGGCAAGTAAGTAAAAAATCCTCCGCTTCCACATCATGCACTGACGAGTTCTAGGGCATGGAAGAATTAATCAAGCAGGCCTTCCTGCATGTTGAAATCATCGGCCCTCACGTTCAGCACGGCCATTACGACCTGATCGGTCCAAATGGGGAAATCATCCTCCCGCAAGTCTGGGAAACGATGATTGAACCAGATTGGGCCGTGACAATGCACATGTGGCCGATGCCTGAGCCAAAAAGCCCTCCCGAGGGCGACAACGTCGGCCCACCCCCGGGCCATCACTTTCACCCGGGAGAGAGGCCACGAAGCAGCCACCGACCCGGTGGCGTCGGTGGTCGCGGCCCTCCCCCAGGATCTAGGAGCAGTGCTGCCGGGCCCGTCCCCCCGCCTCCACCCCCCGGCTGGCAGAGTGGCCAAGCGTCAGCTCCTCGATCCGGCGGTCACCCCCGAGATCACCGCCCTGGCGGCGCCCCTGTCATGGTCGTCAAGCCTGGTTCCCCTCCGCCTAAGAAGAAAAAACCAGAGGCTAAAGGATTGATGAATTGGATGGCCGGGAAGCCCGCTAAGCCGTCGGGAAAAGGTAGGTACCAGAATACAAGCCGGATCCTCTTGAAGCAACTTGCTGACCACAAACCTAGGTCCAAAAAAAGCTGAACCCGACCCGTGTGTCGTGATGTAATTGCTTTTCTGTGACCCCTATCGTCGCCCAGATACCAGCTCGGGTCTCGTGCGCAGAAGATCGATCTTGTATTTTGTTACCAGCATGCGGAACCGAACAGCTTCCGAAACTTTCGCCATAATTATGGATCCAAGCTACTCGATTCACCATTTGTCTCCTGGGACATGTGTCACGGTTATGGGAGGAACGTTGTCTGATTTGGTTTCTTGCTACTCTATTCAGGATTTCTTCTTTTTGTCAGGAACATGTGCTGGCATGGGAGATGGTGGAGCACGGAAGGGCTTTACAGGTTCAGGGAGGCATGTTTTTTTCCCAGTCCGCAAGATTGGGTTTTGGCTGTCTCACAAAGGGGTCGTTAGACGTGGTTGTTGCTTTGTGTATCTCCTTCACTCTTGGTTGATTCGGCGTTGTTTGGGATTGCACTTTTGGTTTATTTTGCATCCCCCCCCCCACCCCCTCCCTGTTGGTCTTGAAAGCGTCTACTTAGCGTGCGAAATCTTGATACCTACCTCTACGGGCCTTTTTTCTGGGATTTGAAGGATAAAAAATATGAAGGAAGAAAAATGTTTGGAGAAGGTGTGTGGATGTGATGTGGTTGGCATTGAATTTTGAATTTTGAAATGTAAGAGGGCAAGTGAGTTAGGCGATGGACCAGGAGAGCTTGAAAGGTCTTTCGCAGAAAGGTGTTTGTTCTTGTTTATATTAGTACCGGACTTTGGCGCGCTGAGGACTGGTAAACTTTGCTTTTAGTATACCTGATAGATCGTTCATAGCAAGCAACATGCCTTTCTTCTTTAAATATGCTTGCTCACTTAGTTTTGAATATGTGTGCGGGCTGTGGGTGTGAGATGTGCCGCTTAGATATCGCGCAGTGGATTTTGAAATTCGAGTGATGTCGTGACTATCGCCAGCTCCCAAGTCGTGTGTATGACCGGTGAAATGCAGTGCTCACCTCGTCGTAGGCCTGAACAATCTTGTAGCAAAGTTGCTCCGACCTATCCAAGTGCAACATTTCCTACATCTTGGAAGCGAATCATATATCTTGTGTATAGCGGTATACTAGCCTATAATGAAGCGAGCAAGACGCGCCCCTATTCTCGCTCGTCCTTCACCTTACCCCTGTCTTGCTTTTTAAGCGCGCTCAATATCAACAATGGTACCCAGAACGGTCCAAGAGGATGTAAACAGCGCCCATTGTTCAAAACTAGATGAACCCCTATCAAGTATTTTTACACATGAATCTGAAGGCTAGACGGCAAAGGAATCAAGGTTCACTTCCAAGCTGAATCCATCGGTTTTTCGATAGACGACCAACCGATATCATTCCTCGAGCTCAAATATCCTGCTTAAAGCCTCCCCAATAGCTTTCCCTCTTTCGACCTTTGGATCCTCTGCTGCGAGGAGTTTCTATCGGCAGCAGATCCAGGTGAAGATGCGGAAAGGGACCATCAGCGAAAGGAGTGATTCTGTTCACGGGAATGCCCACCCCAGCGTCCGTGGTTGATTGCAAAGACCCGCTGCAACACCTTGTCCAGACCGAGTGTCGACATGGCAAGAAAACATGCGAAAGAGCCGGGGGATGTTGGGTTCCGGGTCCGCTCGGGGCCGGGGGCCAAAACGAGCCCTGTCGAGTTGGCCGACCGGGTTCCATATCGCAATAGCTCTTTGCACATGGCTAGCAGAGAGTCAGGAGGCTCAGTCTGCCGGGACGAAGATGAGGTCGATGCGTAGAAGAGCAACCGAACCACGCCAGCGGGAGCGGGAGTAGCCGGGAGAGCGGGGTCTTCCCGGCCACACCTTGCTCTGCTCTTTCGGGCGAAGCTCGAGCCTGACCTCGAGAAACAAGTTCAGCTCTACCTTGCTCGACTACATTCTTCAGTCGGAGGCTGAAAGAATGAGGGTGGTAGAGCTGGCAGTGATTGAATATTCGGAAGCCACCAGAATTTCAAAATGGTGTTGCGACACGTGATGGGACATCACCCGCGAGTACCGTCTCTGCTGAGGCATTGTACTTCGTACGGTTCTGGGCGTAAGTAGACTTCTTTTTCTGACATGGGTGTTGATACTGCATGTAAGGTCAAGCTTTCCTGTGTCAGGCAATAAGACAAGCGAGGGGGCCTCTAGTATGGACCTGAGCTCCACCAGAACCTGCAAGTAATAGCTCGTCTCTGCATTGAATCGACTCTCTTCTCGAGTCCTTCTTCCTTGCTCTCTGTCCCGGTGGGACGACGGCACATGCTTGGCCGCAAGTAGTCTATGATGTCAATTGCGGGCTAACAGAAAGGAAGGCAATTGCTAAGATTGAGATGTCTTCAGAATAACAAGCTGATAGAATCTCAAGGTGTAGATTCTGAGTTCTACGGAGCTGCAGGAGCTATGAACAAGGTACGATTACATGAGCACAATCCTTGTATATTCCAACACAAGCTTTATCCAAGCCCGAGACCCGTGTTCAACAGGTACGCCGGATCTGTTACAAGACCATCCCCGCCACCTGTGTTTGAATGGGTCCCGCTCCAGCCATCATACGACACTGTCTTTGGATGTTAAGCTCCAACTTGCTGGTTAGCTTGCCTGTTCGGCGACTGGCCCTGTCAAGTAGGTAAAGGCAAGTCAAGTCGTCTCTGACCTCTTGCTCATGTGCTCCAGCCACAAGGAGTAGGTGGAGGAGTAGGAGGACAAGGAGAAGAAGAAGCCTCTGGGGATTGGCTCACCGCCACCATCAACTACTTCAAATCAACACATCACGGCACGCACAAGCCGCGTGGTCAATGCAACAGATCCTCGTCCCCTCACGTGACTTAACAATTACACAGACGTCGGCACGATCTTGACGAAATCCAGTCCCGCCAGAAGGCCTTATTATCGTACCTCAGGTAAGCAACGGTGTGCCGATTCCATGGCGGGGCGGGTGAAGCTTCAAGTTTCGCATTAGACCACAGCTTCCCAGGTGACCTCCAGGATTGCCCTTGAGCTTTGTACATGACCAAGCAAGCAGTTCATTTCGCTGTCCTGCGCCACCTGTGGCCTGACTCTTTTCCCTGACCAGATTACCTGGGTGAGGTCTCTTGGCCGCATCGGAAGATTGAAAGCGAGTACGATCAGCCCTTGCGGGATTGAACTGGAATGGCTGCACGGCGTCTGCCTTTTTCCTTTTGCGACTGTTCGACATGCCATGTATAGACTGGGAGCGCAGGTTGGAATTCAAGTTGGACCTTGAGGACAACAGGCGAAAGACGTGCTCGTGCTCGTGCCCCAGCACAGGCGCAGTTCGCCGGTTACTTACGGTACAAGGACCCCTAGAGTTCCTGGCCAAGATCGGTATAGACTTCGACTTTGCCTTTGACTTTGTGGGAAATGCTTGAGTTGCTTGTGTTGCTTGAATCGCACCCAGCCTTCGGTCCGGCACCGTGCGTTGCTTGTGCTGGACAGCCAGTCATAACATTGCAGTCCATCGCGGGGCTCTGGATTGAAAGCTATACCTGATAAGACGCCTTGCCAAAGAGTCGAGACCCGGGCATCGAGAGAGGGTGGAATCCAGATGCCGACCTTCTCTGCACCTGCATCTGCATCTGCTCTAGGACTTTATCCTATGTCATGTCATGTCTGCGTACTCAACACTCCAACCAAAAAGAATGGGAAGAGCCTTGAGGTGGGTGCGGCTTGATGATGACGAGACTGGAGATGGAGCCTTGTGTTCTACGAGCCCATACGGAAGAGACCCTGCCAGAACTTCTTGAGATGCTCTTGAGATGCTCTTGAGAGGCTCTTGAGAGGCTCTCTACACCGTACAGCTGAGTAACCTCTCTTTGCCCGCAGACCTACCTAATAGGCACGAATGCGCTACGACCATCGGGGAAGGTAGATGCAGTGGCGTAGGCGGCGCGTCCACTCGTGCCGCATCCTATCATTATCAATCAGCAGCCGGTCAATGAAGGAATATGGTGCCGTCACCGTCGCCATCACCGCCCCCTTCCTAAATGTGTGTACTGCTTGCCTTGCCCTCTGCTTGATCTTCCCTTTTCTCCGCAAGCCCTACATGTTGCGCTTTCGGTTCCGCTTTCGTATTTGCAATTCCTCGCAAGCATCATCATGACGAGGCTCACTGAAGATACAGGTACCGAGGTCGAGCGCCAGCCCGCCGACCCCATAGCCGCAGCCCAGGATCCCAACCATGATGAGCCGCTGGACATCGATGGCTCTGAAAAGGAGTACATGAAGATAACGGCGCAAAACCATCATGCGAGCCGCCAGGGCTTATCAGAGGAAGGGCGCGGATCCGGGGATGAGAAGAGACCGCAGGTGGACCGGACCAAGAGCCATGCCACAGACGCCAGTGCTTTCTCGAGGACCGACTCGTACACTGATCGCCCGGTGGACGAGAAGCCGTGGCATAAGAAGCTGAATCCGTTGAAATGGGGCAAGGTGCCGCCGATTCCCGAGAAGCGCGAGGTATCGAGAGAGCACACAGCATCTTTCTTGAGCTTGGTGTACTTCCAATGGGTTGCGCCCATCATGTCGGCAAGTCGCTCCTAACTCGCTGTGAATTCGCGGCTAACAATACACAGGTTGGTTACAAGCGACAGCTTGAGCAGAACGATATCTGGACGGTCAATCCAAGCCGCTCGGCCGAAATAATGACTTCAAAACTACAGGCCTCTTTCGGTCTACGCGTGGCTAGAGGTGACAAATATCCTCTGCTATGGGCTATGCATGAGACTTTTAAATTCGAATTCTGGTTTGGTGGCATGTGTCAATTCGTCTCGAACATTCTCCAAGTCGTGTCTCCATTTACACTCCGATATCTTATTCAATTCGCAACAGATGCCTATGAAGCACAGCAGACAGGTCAACCAGCGCCTCGTATTGGAAATGGTCTGGGGCTTGTGTTTGGAATCACTGCCATGCAGATGATTCAGAGTCTGGGCACGAACCACTTTATCTACCGCGGGATGATGGTGGGAGGCCAGGCCAGGGGGGTCCTCATTTCTGTTATATTCGAGAAGGCGATGAACATATCAGGTAGAGCTAAGGCTGGAGGGCGAGAAATAAAGGGCGAAGCAGAGACGTCTGAAGAGACCATTAACGACGCCAAAGAAAATACCACCAACGCCAAGGACCAGATGAGAAAGAGCAGAGCACAAGTCGCAGCGGAAGCAGATCTAGGGGTCTCGGGCGATGGAACCGGGTGGGCGAACGGGCGAGTCGTGAATCTCATGTCTGTCGATACCTACCGAGTAGACCTGGCAGCAGGTCTGTTCCACATGGTTTGGACCGCGCCGATTGCGTGCATCATCACACTGGTACTGCTCATTGTCAACTTGACGTACAGCGCTCTGGCCGGATTCTCGCTCCTCGTGATTGGAATGCCACTACTAACAAAAGCCGTCAAGAGTCTCTTCGCTAGACGCAAGCTCATTAACAAAGTCACGGATCAGAGGGTGGGTCTTACTCAGGAGATCTTACAGTCTGTCAGATTTGTCAAGTTCTTTGGATGGGAGAGCGCTTTCCTGGGTCGACTTCAAGATATTCGGAACCAGGAAATCCGGATGATCCAGGTCCTGCTTGCCATCAGAAATGCTCTTAATGCGGTCTCGATGTCACTTCCGATTTTTGCATCCATGCTTGCATTCATCACTTACTCTCTCACGAGTCATAATTTAGCCCCGGCACATGTCTTCTCATCTCTCGCTTTATTCAACTCGCTTCGCATGCCGTTAAATATCTTGCCTCTGGTCATAGGACAAGTCACAGATGCTTGGTCTTCAATAATCCGTATCCAAGAGTATCTTCTCAGTGAAGAGCAAGACGATGAGGCTAGATTCGATCCGGACTGCGCCAGTGCTGTCGAATTGAAAGGTACCCACTTCACGTGGGAACGTACAGTGACACAAGATCCGGATCAGGCAGCTCCAACAGCCAAGAGCAAGGCGAATCTGAAGTCCGACAAGAAGGTCCAGAAAGAAACAGCTGAGACCGGGAAGAAAGCTGCCAAGCTTGCATCGTCGGGAATAGATGATATTTCAGGCGCTACGACCCCAGACGAGACGAGCACTCTCACTGAGGATCGTGAGCCGTTCAAGCTACAGAACATGAACTTCAAAATCGGGCGCAATGAACTGGTCGCTGTTATTGGTGGTGTTGGCAGTGGGAAGAGCTCATTGTTGGCTGCTCTAGCTGGAGACATGAGGATGATCAATAGAGAGAAGAGTGAGATGATCATTGGGGCGAGCAGAGCGTTCTGCCCGCAGTATGCGTGGATTCAAAACGCGACGGTGAGAGAGAACATTTTGTTCGGGAAAAAGATGAGCAGGGACTGGTGAGTTTTGGAGGCTATCTCATTCATCGAACGTACTGACTGTATGCAGGTACCAAAAGGTAATCAGAGCGTGTGCATTGGAACCAGATCTGGAGATGCTTCCGCAAGGAGATCAAACGGAAATTGGCGAGCGTGGTATCACCGTCTCTGGTGGACAGAAACAACGCCTCAATATTGCTCGGGCCATCTACTTTGACGCTGACTTGATTCTCATGGACGATCCGCTATCCGCTGTTGATGCTCACGTCGGCCGTCATATCTTCGATAATGCCATTCTGGGACTCTTGAAAGACAAAGCTAGAGTACTTGCAACGCATCAGCTTTGGGTTCTCAACCGCTGCGACAGGATAATTTGGATGGATGACGGCAGAATCCAAGCTGTCGATACGTTTGATAACCTCATGAGAGATCACGCAGGTTTCCAACTGTTGATGGAATCCACCGCAGTGGAAGAGCGGCACGCAGAAGAGAAAAATGTCAACGAAGATGAGGCTGAGAGCGCTAAGAAGCTACAGAAAAAGAAGCGCAAGGGTGCTACTCTGATGCAGGCTGAGGAGAGGGCTATCAAGAGTGTGCCCTGGTCTGTTTATATTGACTACATCCGTGCTGGAAACTGGATCAACGCTCCTCTGGTTCTCATCTCCCTGCTCGCCTCCCAAGGAGCAAATATTGCCACCAGTCTTTGGCTATCCTGGTGGACGAGCGATAGTAAGCAAAATTACCCCTCCCATGATCCGATGTACTGATGCCTGTGTAGAATTCGGGTATTCGAAAGGAGTGTACATTGGAACTTACGCAGCTCTGGGTTTTGCGCAGGCTCTGATGATGTTCTTATTTTCCATCTTCCTCACATTTATGAGCACCGATGCTAGTAAGACGATGCTGAATAGAGCAATTACTCGCGCACTGAGGGCTCCCATGAGCTTTTTCGACACCACACCCCTTGGCCGTATCACGAATCGCTTTTCTCGAGACGTCGATGTCATGGACAACAACTTATCCGACGCCATGAGAATGTATCTCTTAACGATGGCTATGATCCTGTCCGTTTTTGGACTGATTATCGCCTACTTCCACTACTTCGCTATCGCTCTAGGGCCTCTCTTCCTCATGTTTGTCTTTTCAGCTGGATACTACCGAGCCTCAGCACGAGAGATGAAAAGATTTGAGTCTGTACTCAGATCCAATGTCTTTGCCAAATTTAGTGAAGGTCTTTCTGGTACGGCCTGCATTCGAGCGTATGGGGTGAAGGATAAATTCGTTGTCAATCTCCGAGACGCCATTGATGAGATGAATTCAGCCTACTACCTCACATTTGCGAATCAGCGTTGGCTATCCACAAGGCTGGATGTTATCGGAAATCTGTTGGTCTTTATCACCGGACTTCTCGTTGTCACTTCTCGTTTCAATGTATCGCCATCTATCGCCGGCCTGGTCCTCAGTTACATATTGGCCATCGTTCAAATGATTCAGTTCACGGTCAGACAACTGGCTGAAGTCGAGAATGGCATGAACGCCACGGAACGATTACATTACTACGGCACGCAGCTTGAAGAGGAAGCTCCTCTACATACGATCGAGGTACGGAAGTCCTGGCCCGAATCAGGTGAGATCATCTTCAACGACGTCCAGATGCGTTACCGTGAGAATCTGCCTCTCGTGCTGCAGGGTCTCACCATGCACGTACGTGGAGGTGAACGAATAGGCGTCGTTGGTCGGACAGGTGCCGGCAAGTCCAGTATCATGTCAACGTTATTCCGTCTTGTCGAACTCTCTGGGGGATCAATCACCATCGACGGACTAGACATCAGCACCATCGGTCTCCAGGACCTCCGCTCTCGTCTAGCCATCATCCCACAAGACCCGACGCTATTCAAAGGTACGATCAGAAGCAATCTCGACCCGTTCAACGAGCATACCGATCTGGAACTCTGGTCAGCCCTCCGCCAGTCGGACTTGGTTTCCGAAGAAGCAAGCTTAGATGACAAATCACCTGGCCGCATCCACCTGGACGGCATCGTGGAAGATGAAGGTCTCAACTTCTCCCTGGGCCAACGGCAACTGATGGCTCTGGCGCGCGCTCTGGTCCGCGGCTCCCAGATCATCGTCTGCGACGAAGCAACGTCATCAGTCGACATGGAAACCGATGAAAAGATCCAACGCACTATTGCCGCAGGATTCCGTGGTAAGACTTTGCTCTGTATCGCGCATCGACTCAGGACAATCATCAACTACGACCGTATTTGCGTGATGGACCAAGGCACCATTGCGGAGCTGGATGAACCTTACAGGCTGTACGAGAAAGGTGGCATTTTCCGGGGCATGTGTGATAGGAGTGGCATTCGAAAGGAGGACTTTGGGGGTAATGAGAAGGCATGATCTGGTGGATGCGCTAGGGGCGTTTGAGAGGTGTCGGAATAGCACAGCTGCCCACATGGCGTTGGTTTTCCGGGCGTGGGCACAAAAGACACACGATGAGTCTTACTCGAAGAGAGATTCGTAAGATAAGAACATTCGATAACTGACAGTAATACCAGCCACCGATCTGGCCTTCCTCCCTTGGATGTCAACAAGCAACTCAGCGGTCGGTCCTATGTAGTCTTGTAGACCAGGGAGATGCGTCTGTTAATATTGAACTTACTCTGAAATCTCAAGAAGACTAGTGTTTATATGCCCTCCTGCCAGAGTGCCAGATCAGAAGCCGACGACGAGGCATCTTTGTCGGGAAGTGAAGTGCAAGAGGGTATTGATGCTCGTGCGGGTGTGGTGGCGAAGACTCGGCCACTTGCTGACACGGGATCCGGCACGCGGCCTCAGCCTCCCTTGGTAAGGTGTACTGGGCAAGGTGTGCGCGCCGGATTTCCCTCCACGGCGCGGATGGGCTCGGTGACGATGGATGGCCCCAGTGCGCGGCGCAGGTCTGGCTGGGTGCGGCTCGAGGCGAGAGGTGTCATGTCAACCTGTAGCTGCTACCGCGCGCCTGCAGATGCTCCTCTCTCCTCTCGGTACGCGCAGGGAGGAAAGCCGGAGGTCGAGGTCGCGGAGGTGGAAATGAACGTGGACTTGCCCAGGTCGCGACACGTGATCCGTCTCGCTTACAGAAAAAGGGGGGGAGCGGTGGTGAGGTGCGCTGGGGAGGTGCGCTGGGGAGTCTCGGGCAGTCGTGGGGGTAGTCGGTGATCAGAGGCTCTCCAGCCCTCGGGGGAGGACAAGGTCGTCGACGTTGCCGGTCCCGTCGGCTCTCGTCTCGCAGGATGACGTTAGTGGAAGATCTTGAATAGGATCGAGATGCCGACGTTTCGAGGCCTAGCGTGCACCGGCGATCGAGAAGCATCCAATTCACTGCAAGGCAAGTCCCTGCATCAAGCTTGGTCAAATATCAGGAGCTTTTAGAAACCTGAGCGCAAGGCTTGCTCGGCGTGGTAATTCAACCCTCGAGAATAAAGGTGAGCTAGTACCGAGTTAGAACGGGTTTTGACCTTCGTTCTCTCCAAGCAGGCAGGACTTGGATGTCGAGAGATCGGCCTGCGTAGATGAGACTTGGAAATAGGTAGTATCAGCAAGAAGAAATATAACCGAGAACAGGGGAGCGACCTGTCAATTCTTCGGGAAGGATGCAATGTCAACAAACCATACTTTTTAAGCGAGTTTCCCTATGGTACTGGAAACTTTCATAGCATAAGCAGGGCTGAAGTGCCCAGACGATCAAGAGATCTAGCGCTGCAAGTAGCTAGATTTCAGGGCTTGGTCACTGGTAGTTCCACCTCGCTCATCGCGCCAAGCAGGAATTTTACAGTGCATTTCGCTGAAGAATTGTAAAGATACGCTCGCGAACTCGGGACAACCCAGGTCTGAGGCTCATGAGAACACTCTAGATTGTAATTTCCACTCTTGTGATTCACGGCGAAAGTCATTTTTAACAAGGCACAAAGTGTGAAGGAAAAAAAAAGTATGTCACTCTGGGTGAAGCTACCCCTGCATAGAGTGGAGATGCCTCTGGTGGGTGACTAAGATAGTGCCCTTTCCTAGGGGGCGGTTCCCATCGCATTGTAATATCTGCTGCTTTGTGACATAGAAACAAGGTACAGATGGTCCGCTGGATAATATAGATAGGAGACAAGTGACTCGAAAGAAAAATGATTAATTGCAAGGCAGCGAAAGTGATATGAAATTTTGTTTGAAAAACAAGATAGGTTTGAGGCAAGTTTGTCGATGAATGCCTCTGCGGTTTTGTCCTATTCCTGCCCCGTGATTAGGCTTTTTAGCCCCCGGGGCTGCAACATCTTTAAGCCAGAGTTCTGTACTGTACAAGCTCATGCGAAAACCCCAAACAACGCCTTGCTAGCACACCCTTCGAAGAACCATTGGAACTCAAGCCACACAGTCCCTAATCAACTTCCATACCATCACTGTTCTCATCCTCAGTCTCATCATCACCGCCAAGATTTAGAAGTGCTTTATCGACATCGTCCAAATCCTCATCAGCATCTCCCTCGTCGCTACCCATGCCCAGAATCTCCTTCTCCATGTCGTCCAGATCCTCTTCATCCTCAACGCGAGCGTGGCCATTAGATATCGGTGGGGGATTTTTCACGGGCTGTCGCTCGTCTTCTGTCTCGTCGTTATCACGTTCAGCACCGTGACCGTTCAGATCGCCAGGTATGTTCTGGTTGATGCGGTTGGTGCCCATGACTCCCAGGTTTAGGTCCCGCTGGCCTTCCCATCGGTCGAGTCTTCTGGTCATGCGGCGGAACGCAGCGGAGTATGCAGACAACTCTTCGCCGAAGTCGTCTTCTTCGTCAGCTAGTTGGACGAGTCCTCCCACACCACGTTCTCTGAACGGTAAGGCATCTCTGGAGACACTTTCCTCGCCTTCACTGTCCTCGAACGGATCGGCAATCTGATTTACTCGCTGGAGAGCGCGCCAAAACGCGCCGTCTTGCCTGCGTTGCTTCTTGGCAAAATGGTGTTGTTTGCGCAACCCGCGACTGAGGATGTGATCGACACGTTGATTACGATTCTTCTCGACCGCAAGCTGGTGTTGCGTTAGAGGTCTGGAACGTCTCATGACTGGTTCTCCGGCGTGAGCGGGCGACGACCCTTCCACAATCTGATTCTTCAAACTTCCGCGGCCTTTACCAGCATGGAGTACGCTCTGGATTCGCATACCTCCTACAGCTCGAGGTGGAGGCGTGGAGCGGGTACTGTCCAAATCGGACTCGTATCTGGGACGGATGAGGCCTCTCATTGCAGCAGGACTGCTCTCGTAGTCCTTCGATCTCATTCGGCTTAACAAACTTGCGGGGCTTGGACCACCATCTTCAGGAGGCAGATGAAGCTTTGGCTTTGGACCTCTCTTTGGCGGGCCGACCTCTGCTTGGAAAGCAGCTTGGTCTGCTTCGATGATCCGCCTTCTCTCCTTCTGCTTGGAGCGTCCATATTCGATTTCCTCTTCCGGATCTACGTTTTCTTCTGCTTGCTGTTCAGGCGTCAGGTAATCGTAGCGGGGAACACCTTGGTTTCTGACATCGACCTCGTAGTCGACTCCAGCTCCGAAAGGATTCTCGTCTGCCCCCTCTTCAGTGAAATCTGATTCCAGATAAAACCACATCAACCACAAGAAAGCCCTTGCTCTAGACTCGCTTGACACGTCTTCAGCCATCAGAACATCGTAGAAGTCCCTGTTGGGAGGAAAATGTAGCTCGGTGACTTTTGGGGCGAATTGGGCAAGGACGAAGATGGCGTTGACGGGATTCGTTCGAGGGACCGGCTGTGCTTTGATCTTCTCGAGTGAACCTGGCTCCGATCGATCCTCGGACGCGCCCTTGAGTATCGACTTGAGCCGTGGGGCATCCTGTAGCTGCTTGTAAGAGTTTGGATCTTGGTGTGCTTGTAAGGAAGGGATAGCATGGTAGGTCCGAAGCTGCGCTCGCATTTCTGGGAAGACTGTGGACTGTTAGCACGCGATGGCAATGTGTCGAGGCCTTCTGGGAAAGTTTTCTCTATTCCAATGGTCCAGATTCATCAAGTGCCACTTACAATTCAGCGTCGTGTTCATACGACCCAGATTGACCAGCAGACACACCATTGCCATGTTCTTCGCCGGTTCATGCTCAGTCAACAGCTTGTCCCTCAAAATCTTACTCGTCTTGCTACTCCTGGCCATGGTATCGAGGTACAGGTCTGCGAAGTTCTGCAGTGGCATATCAGGCTCGTAGCTGTTGGTGAAAACCCTCTTGTCGTTATCGAAGACCGCCTTGAGAAAGTCGTATTGGATGTCCTTCCGCCATAGGGGCTCCCCATCATCCTTCTTCAGATGCTTGATCTTGTTCCCAGCGTAGATGGAGTCTCGCGCGTTCCCAGTGGCAGGCTCCTTGCGTTTGCGCGACGTGCTGGCCGTAGGCTTCAACGATGGAGCTTCCGGTCCCCCAGGCGTTCGCACTTCCTCGTCTTCCGGCATTTCTTTGGGAAGCCGCGGGAATGATGGCTGTGGGGTGTTTGTACGAGAATCGGAGTTGTCCAGAACATGGTTCAGAGAAGTTCGCGGGTCTGGACGCATTTGCGCCGGCTCGTCTTCAGACTCCTCGACTGTCGAGTCCGGCGATTGCGGTCTGGTGAGCAGGCTTCCAGCGCTGAACTCCATCTTGTCGACTTTCCCTCAAAGCTAAGCCGCGATGGTCCTCCAGTGGTTCTCGTAGAGTGATTTTTCCTTGGGCGGGGCAGACGAGAGGATATGGCGAGGGCAATTGATGTGGCCAAGTTGCTGCTGCTGCTGTGATTCCCCGATGACTCGACGTCGCGGGGAGTGCTCGGCACGTAGGCTGAAGGTCTAGATTGCCAGCTGTTGTCCCGCGCAATTGTTCAAAATAAGCTCTGGCATGGGGGGCAGCCCCTGTTTGTGTCCGTGCACCCAAGCAGCTCCACCTCTACATCTATTCTTTCTGCCTGGGCGTTTAAGGCCATAGATACCAACCACAACCACAACCATATACTTATATAAACACTTGTGTCCTCGACGGACGGCAGGTGCTGAGAATTCCAGCGTTCAACTCTACACACAGTGTTACTGCCATGTGTTACTGGAAAGGCCTACTCGATAATCTCCATCGCTTGCGGGCATTTGGGAGCTTTGAGGTTGTCACTCGAGGTCAATACCCAGGGGATGGCAACGGATGCCTTGAACGCACGTCTCTTTCTTTTCCTTGCCCCCTTTCTTCTTCTTCTGCTGCTGCTGGAGAGATTGCTCAAATACTTCGAGTACCGTCACGAGCACCAGGGAATCTGCCGAGTCGTCAACCAAGCACCCTCGGTATCAGCCACAATCTCCCTCGTCTACCGCCAACCTAGGCTCTTTGATCCTGAAAACTGTCAAGGATTGCCCGAGGCTATTCAAGCCCGCAGAGGCCCAACACAGGAGCAACAGCCAGCCAGCCATACACAGTACGCTGCCGGGTTTGGCCCTTGGCTTGTGCGGTTGGAAGGGTCTAGGTCGCCGGAAAATCCCCATGCATGTCCAGAGCCTGGGTTATCTCCACGCGAACCATAGACGTCGTATTGACAGGTCACAGAGTTGTGAATCGGGATCTGGGCTGAATAGCTGTTGGTGGGGCAAAACTTCAAGCCAATGATGCCTGGGATTGCTTCGTGTAGAGAGAAGTATGTAAATAGATTCGTATACTAGGTACACGCTGAGCCGAAATGGACGTGTAAGCACGTCTGATCAGCAGCTGAAATATGGCTGAAGAAGGATTACCTCCCGCACTTCGTGCTTAAGATGATGGCCCCCCAAACGCTTGCAGCAGATGTGAGGAGAAGGAGAGCTAAGACCCCAAAACCGACGCTCTCAACTGCGCGGTTGCATTATTTCGCAAAGATAGACGACCCCGCCGCTGGCTCATGACACAAGAATGGAGGAATATATCCCCGGGTAGAGAAATAAGACCGGATACCCAAATGAAAGAATCACATTCGTGGGATCGTCACTGCGTTAAAGTCAAAATGGTGCGCTGAGTGATTCTGGGTTGATGTCAGTGCCAACCAGGAGCCGAATGGACAGTTCCGACTCACGAGAAGAGACCTCGCAAGCTTCCCTAACGAGAACTTCCTCCGTGCCCACTTACTCCACTGCCATAATTGTAGTATGCTCTACCCGGATCTTGGTAGTATGTTGGATCTGCTTCGTAATATTCGTCTCTCTGGTTGTACACCGGTTCCTGATCATAAGCAGGGCTCTTTTCTTGTGACCTGGACCCTCTCCTCGACTCTTCCTTGGCCTTTCCTTTTGATATTACGTGCTTCAGTGAAATCGAGCCCCAGGGAAGCCCTGAGAGCTCACCATCTTTTCTCATATTTCTAGGATCGGGCGTGTGGTAGGAGTATCCAGCGCGTGCTTGATTCTCCGCATCTCTCTCTGAACGCTCTTTGGTTTCTTTGGCCTTGTCTCCTTTTCGAAAGTTAGAGCTTTTCGTTGGATCATGGAGAGTCAGACGTACGGAACTTTCTCTGTGCAATTCTATTCTGAACGCGTCTTCTCTCCTCGGGATCTGCAATATCGGACCAGTCATCCTTGTTTGATTTCGACCTCGAAGAGGAATGCTTGGACTTGGAGGACGAGGAATCATGCGAGGAGCGGTTGGTCGAAGACATCTCGATTTCGCTAGAATCCAATGATGGTTACGAGTGGATTATCTGATGGCAATCAAT
This sequence comes from Diplocarpon mali, assembly GCA_024741835.1. NCBI lineage: Eukaryota > Fungi > Ascomycota > Leotiomycetes > Helotiales > Drepanopezizaceae > Diplocarpon > Diplocarpon mali. Next base: position 79,068 of record JAENRP010000180.1, read on the forward strand.
TTCGTCAACTTTTATGAAAGATATGTGGCAGCCGTGGACACATTCGCTGAATAGGAGGTATCTCGCTTGGCTAAAGTACTAAGCGAGACAGTACTGGTTACCTACCTGACAGGCACAAAAGTTTCTTAAACAAGTGATTGCGGCTTCGGATGTGACAAAAGTCTAGAAGGAGAAAAGACACAAGGCTTCTACCAAGGGAAAGGAGAAGATGGATGCAACATGGAGTACGAAGAATTGAAAACGAGGCAAGACAATGGACTGAATATATAGGCACAGAGAAGACTTGAGAGTAGACAGATTAGGAGTAGCATGTAATTTAAATAGCAGCACATGCACCGCCTCCAAAGAGGATGAGATCTGACCGCCGCGAAGAACGTGACGCAGATGTGTCTTCGGTATGAGGAAGACGAGGGCATCCCCGCCAGGTACTTTAAGGCAACATCAATAGCTCCTCGACTGCGATGTAAGATCAGCTTGGTGCGATTGGGCCATTTTCAGATGCAGAATACGGGAAGGATCCAAAGTTCCCTGGAGCCTGATGATAAAGCTACGAAGCATGGCGGCCGGGAGAGCTTGGGAGGCTTGATGGCTTCCATCATTCCTGGAATTCTCGAGGAGCAGCTAGGGCTCATGTATAGATTATCAATTTATGGCTATGATCACTGACTCCAAGAAAGTATGCGGGAGGGTGGAGAGAGAAAGACGAGGCAGCTGGTTTGTTTTGACGAAGTGTTCGGTTACGACAGGGGCACAATAGAAGTACAGCTTCAGCCTGGTATATAAGGTAGAGTTAAAAGGCACCGACATAATCCAATCAGGCATCCATGTAAGCGGACTAGACGCCGTGTATCTGCCGCGCCTCACGGCTTATGAGTCTTTACCTCGCGCAGCATGTAATCCTTCATTCTTATGTCATTCGTTTGATGACACATACTCGCCGGGCTTCAGAGTGGACGCCTTCTCGATGGCATGGAGGGAGAAACAAACAGTCTTACGTCCCAGCTCAACATTGTCGCGTGTTTGCGACTTGACTGATGGACGAGCCTTGACAAGTCCTGCCTGATGGGAAGGGCGATTTGTGAGTGTTCTTCGGCGAGCCGGGAAAAGTAATAAAGGACATAGGCAATCCGGCCTGACTGAATCGTAAATCGGGGGCGTCAGCAATCCCAATCCCTCCAGCTTCCGCTTCGCCATCCTACTGCGCCGACTGAGGACAGGTCCATAAACTTGCGGCATGAATCACCCGTCAGTTCTTTACTTCCGCAGATGACCCTCAATGGAGCCCATGCCCTCATAGGCTGCAGGGCTCGGAATGGTCCGAAAATTGTAAGCAATCATCTGTATTTGCGTAAGTTCAAGGAAAACGGAGTCTTGCTGGGCGGGGGTTTGAAGCTCAACATCCCAGTCATCAACTGGTAGTAATACCTGCTTGGTCTTTTGCCCATTCCTATGAGTAACTGGAGACTTGTAAGTGATTCAAATTCCGAGGCACTACTTGTCATTTGAGGACTTGTCTTGCGAGAAAGGCTGGAAAGGCTCAGTAAATAGGGCCGTAGAGCCCCAACGTACCCATCATCATTAGTGACCCGTATTTTTGTAACCGGCCAGCAAGATTGATCGCAGGCATGGAATCCGTCGTTGACTTGCAGGCTTGTGAGGGAACATCATGGGGAGTCCAGTGAAAGCCCTATGATATGAGGGTTAGATCCCTGCAACACTTTGCAGCCAAACTACATAAGCCAGGCCTTTCACACGATGCACTGCCCCCAAAGTAATCTTACATTAACGACATATGCCACAAGAAGCCGATTTTACCTGGCGCGCTTGTCCTCTCCCATCTTCTTAGCTCGAACCTCTGCTTGTCGTCTCTCTCCTCCATCGATCTTATGTCCTCTGCGATCCTCCCAAAGCCCTTCCTTCACTTCGATCCTCGCCGTTCTCCCGCCTTTGAGAGGCTGGACGTGTGGCCCGACGATTGTGTGCGCTCCCTGGACCCTCAAGCCCTTGACCGGCACAACTTCCTCGGCCGATTCTCCTGTAGCGCTACCGCCTGCAGGCACATTGACCACGATTTTAAGCTTCGCCGGTGATGCTGGTGCTGTGGCAGAACTCTGCTTTATAGGAAATTCAGCGATCCGGAGTTCTGCGACGCCCTTATTGACATGCTTCAGATCTCCCCCAATTCCAAACTGCCCATTCCTGAACTTCTCTCGCCAGCGTAATAGGTAGCGGCGACTCCGTGGAGGATCAACGCCGAGTTCCTTGAGTTGTGGCGAGGTGAGAGAGAACAAGGCCTTCCACGAAGGTATCTTCGATGCGTGTTGACTCAGGTTACGGCCGATGAGGGTGAGGAAGGTTTCCGCATTCGGGACGAAAGGTGTTGTCTTCGGAATTGGCTTAGCCTTGATAGTATGGTGGAGTGATCGTGTTTGGTTTGCCCGTATTGACTGAGTGAATGGGAGAAGAAAGGAGGGTATAGGCCTCAGTTGAGAGTAATTGAGAGCCATTGGAAGAGTCTAGTATACCGTTAATGTGTAACTAGGTTGTGGAAAGAAGCAGGCCCTACCTTTGCCGCGGTGCTCGCTGCCGCGGAGTGTTGTTGTCGTTGAATAAATCTCGTCTAGCAGAGCCAGTGCCAAGTCTGCTGCGCTAGGTAGGCTTAGTCAATATATAATTTAGGTGGGGATTTTTTTTCTCTCGGTCGAAAAAGCGACTAGAAAAAGGTACTATTCAGTGTATAATTCTGTACAGAATGTATGTGTTATTTTCCCCGATACCATGAAAGTGGCTCATGATATTTCATTCCCATCTATATGTGAAGGCGACTGGAATCTTTGCAAGTATACCTGACATGAGGCTCCCACTCGGAAATGTTATTTTATTAGTATCTTGATAAGCTGCTTATCACGAGGCTAGTAGACTCCCGCCTCGCCATTCACCCTCCCCTCCTCTCCTCAGGTGCACACTTTTTCCCTGAATACTACAATTCGTGGATGGCGCCAACGTTCTGCCTGATAAGTCCAGGAATGAATGCCAAGTTGAGACGTCAATGCGATTGATATTGAATAACACCTCATGTTCATCTACTACTCAGGGAGCTAGTCAGCATGGGCTCAGCAAAAGTAATTGCTAGGAGAGGTCGGAAGCGCAGTAACGCAGCTGGGTCTTCATCCTTTTCACAAATTGGTACTCCTCAGAATGGTTCAGATGTACATTCGAGCTCTGAGAATGGGCCGCCGAGTCATCTTCCTACTGCACTTATCGATTACATGCTCGAAGATCCTGCCACTTCTGAGCCCCCTCGAAAACGACAGAAGATCCTGTCACAGGTTGCAGAACCTGAGCTTGAACATATAGTCGTCAAGAAATCTGTCTGGGAAATTGAGTTTGCCGGATCCAAGCTGTCGCGGTTGGAGACGCCGATACAAAAGACTAATATCTTACCGTACGTGCATTGGAATAAAGGCTGGGAACCCGAATACATTGAGATCAAAAACCAGAGCAGAACCTGTCTTGTTCGTATCCCATTACCATCCAGCGGTTTAGAAGACGTTCATATTGCTTTGCACGTCGATCGTGACACGAAGAGGTGGGCAAGCTCAGAAGGCAGGCTATGGACTCAGTTTGACCTGGTTTTGCTACAGAAGGATGGACTTGATCATCTGCAGGTCGTTTCCACCGTCAGATGGAACGTCACGACTTCGCCGGATCATGCTATGCAAGCCGCTGTCCAGACACGGGCGCTCCACAAGGTCTTGAATAAGTACTTTCCGGATCCAAATATCACCAAGTCAGAGAAATGGTCGCCCCAAGACTTCTATCAAAGTGTACATTTCTCAGACAAGCATGATGGTGCCCCGATTTCCATGGAAATAGATGGCCTCGCGACCGACTTATATCCATTCCAGAAGCGAGCGGTTCAGTGGCTACTGCGCAAGGAGGGTGTAATTTGGTCAACTCAAGGTATCAGGCCTGTGGTAGAAGCAGCACATCCAGGACTACCAATCTCGTTCCTCCAACACGTGGATGATTCTGACCGAGTGTGCTATGTCAGCCATTTGTTTGGGCTCGTGACTCTGGATCCAAGCCCTTTCTTGACGTCCGAGAAGCATCTGAAGGGGGGCATCTTAGCCGAAGAGATGGGACTAGGTAAAACGGTCGAGATGATATCGCTGATTTCCTTACACAAACGTCCAAAGGAGACCCTGCCGAAGATTTTTGATCGGTTCACTGGTCAAGATGTCCGACCTACTGGTGCCACATTGATTATTGCTCCGCCTTCTATCCTCGACCAGTGGATTTCCGAGATCAAAAGACATGCGCCACAGATGAAGGTATTCAACTACACGGGTATCAGAGCACATGGTCAGAGTAACTTCTTGGATCTGCTGGATGAACTGGCTGTATCAGATGTTGTCATCTCAACATATTCCATTCTTGCTGCCGAAATTCATTTCACACAGCTTAACCCAGTAAAAACTTTACGCCGAAAGCCTGTTTATCCTAGGCCGAAGTCGCCGCTGATGATGCTTTCGTGGTGGCGTTGTCTGATAGATGAGGCCCAGATGATAGAGAGCGGGGTCAGCAACGCGGCTGTGGTAGCGAGAATGATCCCCCGAGTCAATGCTTGGTGTGTTACGGGTACTCCAGTTCGCAAGGATGTCAATGACCTATTGGGTCTTCTCGTATTCTTACGATATGAGCCGTTGGCTTCTTCAAAGCACGCATGGTCTTCTTTGATCTCGTCACATAAGTACGAGTTCCGAAAACTGTTCTGTGCTCTAGCCCTTCGTCACAGCAAGCAGATTGTTCGAGATGAGTTGAAATTACCAGTTCAGAGACGCTGGGTAATTACAATGCCGTTCACACCAATCGAAGAACAACACTACTCTGAGCTTTTCAGTCAAATGTGCGATGACCTGGGCGTGAACACTCAAGGCGCTCCTCTTACAAATGACTGGGACCCGGATACGAGCTCGGAGGTTATGCGGCGCTGGCTTGTTCGACTACGACAAACCGCTTTGCATCCAGAAGTCGGAGGTCGAAACAGGCGGGCTTTAGGTCATCACGATGGACCGTTGAGAACCGTAGACCAAGTGTTGGGCGTTATGATGGAGAATACGGACGTGACCATCCGAGCCCATCAGCGAGCACTGCTCACAACGAAGCTCAAAAGAGGCCAGTTGTTCGAGAACTCTCCCCGAGTAAAGGAAGCGCTTTCTATCTGGGCTGAGGCAGCCGAAGAAGCCAGATTAATTGTCGCAGAGTGCCGAGAGCAGCTTGAGCAAGAAATTGAAAAGGGCGTGGCAGACAGCGAAACTTCCAAGAAGGCCAAGGCGATGGATGAGGTTAGCGACAGCGACGATGAACAGCCAGAGTATGTTCAAAAAGCACAATCGCATTGAATTTAACTAATATCTCTTCAGGACTGACCCAAGTTCTTTCGTAGGTGTCTTTCGAATGCGACTTCACAACGCACTGGAACTTGAACACATGGCCATATTTTTCCGTACCAATGCTTATTTTCAAATCAAATCCAACGAGGAAATAACGCAGCCTGACAGTGAAGAATTCAGAGAGCTAGAGAGAATGGAGGCGGATGGCTACGAAGCTGCCAAGAAAAGGAGACAGGAAATTCTACACGAGGTCATTCAGTCTCTTACCCACTCCTCTTGTAGACTGCGGACTTAGGCTGACTGCAAAAAACACACAGAATTTTGGCAAGGCTGACAAACTCATGAAAAAGATATCGCGCAAAGCTGTGGCCCGAACCTTTGTTGAGCTACCCGAGTTTTCTTCTGTCCACAAGGGCGGTATCGAAAGCTGTGGGATTATTGAGAAGCTTGACTTACTGGCCAAAGCACTCGATGTACAAGCGGGCGTCCTCGACGAATGGAGAGAAAAGACGATTCATTTTCTCCTGCAACCACTCATTGACGAAGATGAGGGTTTGGAACTCACAGGAGAAGAATTCGAGGACTCAACCAAAACCCAGGACGAAGTACAGGTTTATGTCAATGTCTTGCGATTCGCTCACATGGATCGGCAGGATGCCTTAACTGGGCAAGAGAACGCGCTAGTGAAATCGGAGGTCAAATACCTCAATGATGCTCTGAAAGATCCAGAACACCACCATGTCGCTTGTCCAGAGAAGACTACTGAACTACTTGGTTTACGGCTACAGGTAAAGCCTACAAAAGACATGGGGTCCATTCGAGGTATCGTGTCAGATCTTCGATGTCTCTCTACAACCTTGCGACTCGATGCAGCTAAAGGCAATCTAAGGGCACAAAATGAGCTTTCGATCGTCGAGAAACAGCTCAAAGACGTCCAGAGGCAGGCCCAAGAACAGACGAAGGCAGCGGAAGCATTGGGAAAGGAGGTTGCGCTATTCACCAGGTCAATGAATGCTCGACTCGAATATTACAAACAGCTCCAACAGATTTCCGATCAGGTCGCACCTTATGAAGGTCCGAACGATGACGATACACTTGCAAAATTCCTCCGAGATGAGAAAAATCTACGCCGTAAGATTGCTACCGCGAAAGCCAAGAGACGATACCTAGATCATCTGAGGGAGGAGGCGATCAATCCAAAGGAGCAGAGAATATGTGTAATCTGCAGAGATATATTCGAGGTTGGGGCCCTTACTGTGTGCGGCCATCAATACTGCAAGGATTGCATTCGGCAATGGTGGAAATGTGAGTACTGCAAGCCCGTTTATGAATGCCAGGCTTACCAGGAAACAGGTCATCGCAATTGCCCAGTGTGTAAGCGGCCTCTTTCGAAGGACGATATGCATCAGATCACTTACAAGCCACAAGAGCTTTTGATCCAAGCCGAGGAAGTCCACGGTGTCAGCGAAGAGTGTTCCTCGTCCTTGAACAAAAAATCTGCCATCTACTCCGAGATTAGCAAGTCCACTCTCGCCGAGATAAAAGACGTAGAACTTGATGGCCCGAGTTTCACCACCAAAGTCGATACTTTAGCTCGCCATCTCATCTGGCTTCGTCAATCTGATCCAGGAGCCAAGTCCATCATCTTTTCGTCTTTCAAAGGATTTCTCGACGTACTGGCTCAAGCATTCACCAAGTTCCGCATCGGCTACTCGTCCATCGATAAACCAAACGGCATCAACAGATTCAAGTCCGACCCGGGGATCGAGTGCTTTCTCCTGCACGCCCGAGCCCACAGCTCTGGCCTGAACCTCGTGAACGCAAATCACGTCTTTCTCTGCGAGCCTCTTCTCAATACGGCATTAGAAATCCAAGCCATCGCACGCGTTGACCGAATCGGACAGCAGCAAGAGACAAATGTCTGGCTTTACCTCGTCAACGGCACAGTGGAAGAGAGTATCCATCAGCTCTCCGTCACGCGCCGCATGGAGCACATTGGGCAGCGTCTCGCTAGTGGTAAAGGCAAGGAGAAGGAAAGAGATATCTCAGCCAAGGATATCTTGGACTCGAATCTTGAAGTGGCAAATTCAATGGAGTTGCAGCAGGCTTCACTCACAAAGTTGCTGGCCAAGGGTGGCAAGGGCGGCGAGATGGTTATGAAAGAGGACCTGTGGGAATGTCTGTTTGGGGGGAGGGAAAAGATGCTTGCTGGGGGTGAGACGATTCTGAGTGAACCTACGTTAAGGTTCGAGGCAGAGATCGGCAGGGAGTTGAGGGCCGAAGCCGCGGAAGAGAGGTCGGCCATCGCTGGGAGTTCGGGATAGAGAAGTGCGAGCGGTATTGAACCCGGGCTGGCATCTGGCAAGCGGAGTGCTTCAGTGTGGTATGTATGTACATTGAGCGAGGCGCAAAAGGGTGTGATGTAAATTGTGCAGCACAGGCCTGGAAAAAGTTTTATTCCACGTCACCAGACTATGCGCGGACTCACTCTTCTTAGATATTGCAGATACCAACTTGCCGCAGCCGAATCCCAGAGATTTCTCAGAGCAGTGCCAGTGAGTCTGAACCGGTCTGGACCTCAGCGTGCGGTTCTCGCTTCAAAACAGCGCAAACCGGTAGCCGAGAAGCGACACAGACGAGTCCAAAACAGAGTGGAGGCAGCGGGGCGCGAACCCGCCTCCTGGAAGGCGCCGCAAGAGCGTGTTTTGCGGCCACGGCCAACGAACCTAGCGATTGCCTCGTGGTGGGAGGCGGGGGCGCAAGTAAGTGTCTGCTCACCCTCTCGCTCCCCCAACCTGGAGTCGACAAGGCGCCAGAGTCCGGTACGCACCCCTCCCCCCTCGTTGAGCTACCACGGATCCTGATGGGGATTGCTGGTTTCGTGTGGAGATTTGAATAGTGTGCGGGTGCTGGGAGAGGTTCGCAGAAGTAGCGCGGATTGTCTGCGTGTTGACCTGGCTCTCTTGGTCGGTAGCTGCGACATCCATGGCAATATCCAGATCAGATGCTTCATTCGTACTATTCTGCCCAGATACCCAGCCTCTCCGCCGTGAGATGCCCATTTTCCAACGCCATCATGTCCTTACTTCATCCCGGCAAAGTCCAACTTCCTCGCAACTTTCACGCCCCTCTCATCGTCTAGCACGCCTGGCCTGCGCTTCAGATTCTCCGCCACCTTGGCCTCGTCTCTCTTCCGTGGTAGGTCCTCTTTCCGCGTCGGCTTCGGCTCCGCAGCCCACCACTTGTGCTCCAGCGCCTCCTTCCCCGTAATCCTCTTCCGCGGGTCCAGGATCAGCATCTTCATCAGCAGGTCTACGCCCTCGTGGCCCGCTGTCCCGAAAGTTTGCAGATAGTGATCTTTGCCGCGGACAGGGTTCGGCGGGTCTGGGACGGTGTATTCGGGCAGCTTCGATACCCCCGGCCAGTTGTCTTCGGTGGGTGTGCCGATTGCTTGGCAGATGAGGTTCACTTGTCCTACTTCCGTGTCGCCAGCTAGGTACGGTAATCTGATGACGAGCTCGGCGAACACCAGGCCGATGGACCAGATGTCGACTGCGCCGGAGTAGTGCTTGGCGCCGAAGAGCAGCTCGGGTGGCCTGTACCAGCGTGTGATGACGTTGGAAGTCATGATGCGGTAGGGGTCGGAGAAGCTCCTTGCGAGGCCGAAATCGCCGAGCTTGACTTCGCCGTCGGCGGCTATGAGCAAGTTGTTGGGTTTGATATCCCGGTGCAGCACGAAATTCTCGTGGCAGAACCAGACGGCGCGCGTCATCATCCCCATCCAGGCTTTAATATCCGCGGCACCGTAACGCACGCCCTCCGTATCTTTGATCAACATCTCGAGATCACCCAGCGGCAAGAATTCAAGCACTAAATTGAGATTCTGGTCTTTGGAAGAGAAGACTGAGAGTAGGGAGATGATGTTCGGATGCGAGAGCTCCTGCAGGTGCTTGAGTTCGCGGATGGCGTCGGGCGCCATGCCTTCGGTGTACTCCTTCTGGACCTTGATCTTCTTGATGGCCACGAACTTGGAGGGGTCGGAGCGCAGGTGCCCGAGGTAGACGTTGGCGTAGGTTCCTTCTCCGAGCTTCTTCCCTGGGGGAGGTTAGCACATTGGTGCTTGGGGGAGGGTGCGTGGGAGGGGAAGATGCCTTTGACGTATTTGGCCTTTTCATCTTCATTCATCTGCTCTGCGAGGTCGTGGCCGCCATTGCAGGGTTTTCCTTCGGGGGTCTCGCCGTTTGAGGGCGCGGTAGAGGAGAGCTTCGAGCGGTCGGTCGGGGCTTTGCCTGCGTCCCCCGGGACGACGAGGGGGGAATTGGCCATGATGGTGGGTATATGGTGGGGAGGATTTGCCGGTCAGGGCATCGTCCTCTTGGAAATTTGAGCTGATCGTGTACGTCGAATCCCGGATGCCTTCTCTCCAATGCAACAAGCGAGAATGAAGTGGTGGTTTACTTCGACGCGGCTGCGATGGACGTTCAGCCTCGCCTGGAGCAGTGCACCAGTCGAGTTTGCTTCTGATTACATAAGCTCGTGCGCCGCGGTCTTTCGTTCTTCCGTTCCGCGGCCCGGCCAGGTACAGCTGCCAAGCTGCCAAGCTATACAGAGCCGCCCGGCCGTAGATCTGCCGGACGAGACCCGTGAAATGACGTCAATCTATCTTGGCCCGGCACCCTCAACCCCAGAGCCTCCACTATCTTTACGGCACTAGTCCCGAAGCAGTAGTAGCCCCAAAGTCGAGCGGCATGATGTCATGTCAGTGTATACGAACGATCTTGATCTGATCGGCACCTCTAGGCGTGAACATCTCTCCGAGAGAAAGGAATTGGTAGTTGTTGACAGGTAATTTTATCTGTTCACCCGTACAGTATCTGGCATTACATACACATATATATATAGATGCATAGATGTATATGTATGTGTGTATATACATACATCTATACATATGTATACATATACATCTATATAT
>JAENRP010000181.1:0-19411 GCA_024741835.1 Diplocarpon mali
CTATATAAAGGGAGGAAACCTATAAAAGGAACATATATATAGAGGAAACCTATAGGAAGGCCATATACAGGGAGGAAATCTATAATACGACTATATAAAGGGTGAGAAGCTATAGTATAGCTAAGTCAGAGGTACTCTTATACTATAACATATGTTTTTATACTGCGGGGCGGCTGAACTCCATATAAGGGAGACGTAGGCGCCATATACTAGAGAGTATATTGTAGGAGTTAATGAGGCCTAGACTATACAAAAAAAAAAAAAAATGTGGGGCTCTTTACTCTGAGTTCTATAGAGCCTTGTAGTAGGGGGCATGTTAGAAATATACAAGGTACGGAGATTACCGCACGGAGCGGAGGCTAAGGCTTGGTAAGCCTACGTAAGCCTACCTTGTATATATACTACTTCAGCTCTCTAGAACTAGAATCTACACCTTTTGATTCTGTCAGGAACGAGGCACTTCCAGAGTCGAACGCAAACCAGCAGGGCGAAAAATGGCACACAGCCGCATTCTTCAGTCCTCGAAAGCTGAGACTAGACGGAACCTGACTGCTCTCCACATACTTCAGGTTTGAAACTCAAATGTGACGACGCGGGCTATTCTTTCCCCGCCTCGTCTTTGGAGACTGCCAAGCACGTATGTCGATTAAGCGATATGGGGACGAAACATCAACAAGCAGCTTAGGCGCGCGATACCGAAGCGGGCTTGCGAGTATTTGCGTAATGTTTGCCATTCGATGTGGAATTAAAACGTAGAAAACAAGTGTGCATCAAATTGTCTCACGAAGTACTTAGGTATTGAGTAGAAATACAAGATATTTAATTTCTAACAGCGCATTGCAGACGTTCCCAATCAGGCCTAGTAAATGGGATATACTAAGATGATTTCAAGCTATGTAATTTCCAACGCTTCCAATGAATTGTTCGATTATGGCGTTTTCAGTAAAGCGGAATGATTACATCCCTAGATTTATACATTGAAGTGTGGAGCCTCTTTGTCCGGAAATACTATTCATTATATTCCTGCTACACTCAACGATGTACTTTGTCAAAACTAGAGTACCAATGATGTGCTTGAAATTTATTGCATACTATCGTTGTGATAACATGTAACTTCCAAGCCCCTTCGCCTACAGCTCGCCCTGGAGACCTGCGTGTCCTCACAGTCATGTTACAAAGGATAACCCAATGAAGGAGACTGAGAAGAGGTGTTTTGGTTATAAAAGACATCTTCCACAACTGGTCTGAGAGCTGATTCCCAAGAGATATGGTAGTTCACGTAAAATTAGAGTGGGAATCACCATGCGCAAGATAAAAAGACACGCGTACACGATCACGGCTTATCAGAGGAGCTGGTTAAAGCATTTTTACTGTCTATAGTGTTGCTGCGCGCAGTTTTTGCTACAAATATTATAGCCTTTCGAATTGGAAGTTCAATTTCTTATCCGAAATCTTTATTCCACATAACAGAGGAGTATCCTTCTCTTTTTTAAAGAGAGAGGAGCCATCTCTGCGTTGTACACTGCTCGCAGGCTCGCTCGCATAGCACTCGCAAGTGTCCCGACCAACCTGGCGAATATTACTATCTCCACCAGCGCTTGTTGTTGTTGTTTCGGCTGCTTCCCACGTCTCCGTCCCAAGGAAACTACCAAGCCGGTTATCGAGCCTCCGCAGATTGCTTCGGGGAGTTTGGTATCCGCGACATAGCATCGGCTAAAGTCATCGCGGCAAATCTTACCCCTTTCACGACTCACATCAATATCGACTTGGAATGTCCTCTATCTCCACTGTTTTCCCTCCACTGATTTTCGTCTGCCAGGTGCAGACGGATTTGAAGTATTCGTTCTCGCACGCCGCAAAGCTATGGGCCAACAAGCGTCAATACCCACAGACCTCTCAAGAGAAGTGCAGGTGATCGGGGCTGGTTTTTTAAGGACAGGCACTGTTTCTTTCGCGCTGGAACTAGAAAGGTTACTGCAAGGCCCTGTATGCCACAGCGAAATAGCCATTCTCCTGCGAGAAGAAGGCAAGCAGCCTCTTCTCCCGAAAATCCGTGACCGTTGTCTCACCACGTGACAGAATATGTACAGAAATGGATTGATATTCAGGACGACGGAGCCAACGAAGAGTTGATCGAGCGGAACCTCCGAGACCTCACTGCTGGGTACGTGGCTACCACAGATACGTCGGCCATCCTGTTCTCTGAAGAGCTGGCGAGACTGCATCCGGAAGCATTGGTGATATGCTCCACTCGGGACCAGGAGAGCTGGTGGAGGAGCGCCCAGGCGTTGATGGAGAACACGGGACTGTGGTGGCTAGAGCTGGTGTTTCTGCCCATGCCTACGCTGAGGCTGTTCGGAAGGTGGCGAGACACGATTGGAGAGAGGTGAGTCGGGATACTGATCCAGCACGGCTCGGCTAACCATCGCCGATGAACTTCAGGCTGGAAAAAGTATACAGGACGAGCAAGCAAAATCTGGACGGCTCTCGCAAGTTCCTCTCTCATCGCCCTCACTCTGGCGCTGATACTTCCCAGGATTATTGGAGTTCCACGAGAGTTATATCCGAAGGGTCGTCCCACCCGAGAGGCTGTTCTTCTTCAACGTCAAAGACAGCTGGGAGCCGCTCTGCAGGATCCTGAGCTGTCCTGTGCCGAACGAGCCGTTTCCGAGAGCGAACGATGGCCAGGCTATGCAAGGCTTTTTCGAGAATATGTTAAAGGCAGCCGTGGTCAGGTGGATGCAGATATTCGTTGTCGGTGGAGCGTGCATAGCGATGGGAGTTTGGGGCGCGGAGAGGAGTTTGTGTATCAATTGTAGGATTTGAGTGCTCAACGACCTTCTAAAACATAGCAACAGTATGCGGAATAGGCCTCTTGACGTCCCTTTATATTCTCTTTTTTACACCTTTGTTGGCTTGCTTTATTTACTTTTAGCTAAAGCGCCTCGTATGAATCCTCTATTCAATTAAGTATAATACGGTTGATATCAAGTTTGCGCATACAGAGATTATCAAAAAATGATATAGCAGTTCTTAGAATGAAATGTAGACTATTAAAAGTAGCAGCAGCTTCTTTTCGGTTCTGTTCGATTTCTACGATCGCGCGCGGAATACAGGAAAACTGTTAGAATATACAAGAATTGTGCTTATGTAATCGTACCTTGTATATACCTCCTGCAGCTCCATGAAGCCCAGAATCTACACCTTTAGATTCTATCATGGTAGCAATTCCAGGAATCTAGAAGAAAATCAGCAAAAATCAATTCTATCAATCTCATCAATTGACAAAAACCTTCTCAACCTGTTTATTAGCAAGCAAATACTCTACCCATCTTCAAACACAGCCAAAATACCGACTTACCCCTTTATTACCCCTCTTCTCCGAGATCTTCGAACGCCTGGAAAACCCAAAACCAACTAAAAACCTAACGCAATGGCCGACAAGATGAAGAAGACAGAGATCGATACGAAGCTCGACTGGTCTAACTACTGGGAATGGAAACTAACAATAGCTCATATCAATCTAATTAAAGAATTGTATGAGGCTAAGTAAGTTCCTTACTCTGAATCGTCCTGCAGCTCCATAGAACTTAGAATCTACACCTTTAGATTCTATCAAAAACATTGCCCCGCACATGGCGGGCACGAAGATCTGGCATGTGAGGCATCCTAAACAATGTTTTAGAAACGTCGGATACGGAAAACTGTAGCCTTTTGTTGTTTCACTGACAGCAGGGCAAAAAGTAACTACCCAATAGCATTCCACGTTCAAGAAGATTCGCTACTCGAGTTTAGGTACTTGGGTACTGTTTCTAGCTACTTTCACAGTACTCCCTAGTTTATGTCTTGTAAGACTAGGGACCCGCTACCTTGATTACGTTCTTTGAAAGTGCTTTTATCAAGCTGTTTGCATAGTATATAGAAAGGAAACCAACCGACCGGTAAAGAGCTAAAGTATTTGAATTCAACACTCGGATTGCTTTCGTTCTTTCGGTAGAGTGGCTGTATTCCCGTAGTAGCGCGATGTCGATCAATGGGTTCGTTGCGGTCTGTGGGGAACTTGGGGCAGCGGGTTAGAATGTGGTTAAGCGTTATGATCTGCGTGGATTTTGTGGAGATTGGACATGAGCCCCGTGGTAGCAGATGCTTGTCTCTCTTGGAGATGATGATATAGCACAGTGACCGGTGTGGTGGCGCTCCTCTGCCGGCAGAGTTGTTTGGTTTAGCACAGTAGTACGTGTATACTAACCTGGAAGAGGAGGCAGATGCGAGGCTTAGGTCCTTGGGATCTCATGATTCTTCTAAATATGATTTGAGAATTTGCCTGGTTACCCTAGATTCGAATTGGAAGGGGCAGCATTGTGCTCAAGTATGGCGCAGTGGCGTCCATTCATATAAAGGTTTTGCTGTCCTACAGTCGCGATGCGCTAAGCTGGAAGGGTGGAGAGTTGCGAGTGGGTTTTGTTTCTTGTGGGTTCACGGGAGAGGCCGTACACTGGTCTATGCAAATCAGGTGGGCAAAGGAAGGAAATCTGAAATACTTGGAATATGAGATTCAGCTGGGGTTTGGCCTCTTGCCGCAGATTGTCCAGCACAACTTTCCCGGGTTTTGAATGGAAAAGTCCAGCTACAAAAAAGCCTCGAGGATATTTAGGCTTCTTTTTTGATTTTTATACACCAGTGAAGGGCTTTCAGGTACGCCTTTTCTTTCTTCTAGTGCTGACCGCAAACGCTCTTGTGCTAAGCGTTCAAAGAAAATACAGCATTCCAGGTTCCAGACCGACAGCCATTCATTTGCGGGGAGCCAAGGGGGGGAGCGAGGGGGGGATTGAAGTCAAGTCTATAAAGTGCCCGCAAGAACGTGGGAATCTCTCATCAGATCAAGCGCAGATCCTCCAGAAATCTTCCAACGTACATCGCCAGTCATATATTTTTCACGATGAAGTCCTCATTTGCTCTGCTCGGCCTTGCCACGCTTGCAGCAGCAGCTCCTACTCTCGACGAGCGCCAGACTGGCAGCTGCGTGCCCGCAGGTGCCGTGCAGTATATCCCCATCCCTTCCTCTCGCCTTCTCCTAGACATGGTCTGACGCTCTCCAGCATGATCGTCGCTCGTGGGAGCAACGAGGCCGCTGGCCAAGGTATCATCGGGCAGGTGGCGACCATGGTCCAGAACGCCCTTCCCGGCTCTGATTCTGTCGCCGTGAACTACCCGGCAACGATCCAGAACTACCAGTCCTCTGAGAGTCAGGGTGTGGCGGCCATGAAGACTCTCATCACCGACTACGTGTCGCGCTGCCCGAATTCGAAAATCGCCTTGTTGGGATACTCACAGGTGAGGTTGTGATCTGTGCGGTCCAGTGGTCTTGGAACGGAGATGAATTGTATGCTTGCTGACACTTGTTATGCGCAAAGGGCGGGCACATTAGTGCAGATACCATGTGTGGTTCCTCCAGCACTAGTTTTGGTAGCGGGTCGACGAGCGCTCCGATCTCAGCTACCATTGCTACCAACAACAGTACGCCCATCTTCGGTGCTTTCTGCATTATATGATGGCATCCAGCCAGGTGCTGACCCCTCGACAGTCGTAGCAGTCATCGAGATGGGCGACCCGTCACACGTTACCGGGCAGCCCTACAACGTCGGAACCAGTACCAAGAACGGCATTTACCCGCGTTCAAACGCAGCTTCGTGCCAGGGGAAGACATACACCCAGAGCTACTGCGACACTGGAGACACCTTCTGTGACAGTGGCAACAGTATTCAAGTCCACCTGGGCTATGTCCAGAAATACGGGTCGCAGGCTGCTTCGTATATCCAGCAAAAGGTTAAGGGTGCTGCTTAAACTAACCTGGGAGAGCATCTATGCGTGAGGATGGGGAGAGAAGTGTGAGCGTAGTGGACAGGAAGATCTATTCGTTGGAACGAGTTGACTTTGTTTACATCATGTGCCGGCACTCTTGAGATGTAATCAAAATCATTTATCTCTGCTCCTTCATCCTCAAGGAGAAGCGAGACATTTTGCGTGGAGTGAAGATGTACGTACTCAGTCTTATTCTTTTAACATCCAGACATTATAGCGAGGAGGAATCGCCACTAGTTAGGCCTTAGCTTGTTTCTCTATCGTATTGATGGAAGCGAGAATCAAGATTCCGCGTCTCAATGCTCCACTACATCGCACAACCTTTACTTTAACTCTTTCAGAATAGCTTTTCCAACGCCACTCGCACTGGCGGGATTCTGCCCCGTGATGATCTTCCCGCTGACCACAACCTTCGGCCCCCAGGCCGCAGCAGCCTTCTCATACTTTCCTCCTGAAGCAGCATTCAGCTGATCCTCGAGGATGAACGGCATAATGCTCGTCAATCCCACTGCGTCTTCCTCGCTGGTCGAGAACCCGGTCACGGCGTGGTCCTTGAGCAGGTACTCGCCGGAAGGAGCCTTGACGAATGCGAGCGCGGCTGGGCCGTGGCAGACGGCCGAGACGATCTTGCCCGCGGAAGCGAACTCGTTGATAATTTTGTGAGAGGTGGAGTCCTTGGAAAGATCCCACATGGCTGATTCCAGATGTTAGTGATGCGTTGTATCGCGTTCAGTGCTTAAGCCGTGTGTAGCGAGAGAAGGAGGGAGACATACGCCCGTGACCACCAACATAGAAGATAGCATCGAATTCCCCAGCCTTTCCTACAAAGTCCTCAAGCTTCTCGGTGTTATTCCACAGCGCCTCCTTCGTCTTCAAGAAGTTGACAGAGACGGTGTCGTCTTTCGTTTGCTCGACGGAGGAGGGGTCTAGTGGGGCGGCACCACCGTTGGGGGATGCGATTGTGATGCTGGCGTGTGGAGCCAGGACTTCGTAGGGGTGGGCGAATTCGGGCTTGCGAGTGTTAGATGATGTCTTGATTTGTTTTGATTTGACCTGATCTGATGGCAAAGAGGGAAACAGGAGAAAGACCAAGAGCGACGAACTAAGAACCAGCCAGTAGGCTTCCCAGTGTCACCCATCTGACCATGGGAAGTGAGCACGAAGAGGACTTTGGGTTGAGACGACATCTTGTCTCTTAATTGCTTCGAGTTCTAGTTTGTGTGTGAAATCAAATGCTGGATGGGACTAGTGAGAAGTTCGTTTGTTTGTATATATCTGGGGAGGCAAAAACAAGCCGGCGAGAAGAGGTGTCGCCTCCCAAAGCTCATACTTTATTTGATGAATGACGCGGGGGCAGCAGAGCTTCTCTAGACTTCTAGCTCCGACAGTGGGGTGGCCGAATCAACCGCCGGGCCTGGTTTACCGTTCTCGGAAGGTGGAGTTTTGACTTTCGACTGGATTTCGGAGGATTTGTATAACGAATGGACAAGTCCGATGGGCTTTGTCGGCGATAGCTTGGACGTTGCATCGCGCGGTGATGTCATAACGGTTGAAGCGACAGTGTCAACAAGGTCGAATGGATATATTAACTATCTTTCCGAGGTATCCCACATGCCCAGTATATCGTGGCGGGCAGTATCGCACGAGTGTTGGACTGTGCAACAGAAATGCTGGGCTCTTGCCCTCTGCACAGTCAGGAATTCTGGAGATCAATAAGCCGCTTCGACTCACCTGCAACCGTATCTTGGCGAGTTCCAAAAACCACGTTTGATGTGGTTTCATCAATGGTATAACTGCTCGCATCTACCTACTTGACATTATGCCACGCCATCTCCAGCAGCGCATCCCTCGCATCTGCACTCTCCCACGTGATCCTGACATCCATCTGCTCACTCCTCTTCCTCGAGATAGCAAACAGACTATCTCCCTTGAAGTACGCCAGCGTGCCATTCTTGCCATTGCCCGCCGCGGTGATCCTGTACAGCGGCCCGGCGGAATGAAGCACTTTCTTCTCGGGTAGGAACTGTAGGTCGTTCTCGATACACCAGTCCTCGACTCTGTGCCTGAATGTTGTTTCTTCGACGACTGGTGCCGGCTTAGCGGGGCTGATGGGAGCGAGTGGTGGGGTTGAGATGCGCGGGGTTTGTGATGGTAAGGGAAGCTGGGTTGCGGCTTTCAAGCCGAGGTCTAGGGCTTGGTTTATCATTTCGTGGCCTTTTTCGAATTCGGCTTCGATTGATGTGAGGCTTTTGATAGAATCTGGAAAGACGGAGTCGCGCCACCATTCGAACCATTGTCCGATTTCTTGGTTGGGACCCACGACCGTTAGCCACTGATGCAGAGTATTGTGCCACATTGGGAAGATAGTCCCCACGATGACCTGGCCAAGAGTTTCAGGCTTGAGGATTTCGTTCCAAGCGAGGACGCCTTCCAGGGTCTGCATGAACGGCGATTGATCGTTCGGATCGACGATGAAATATTCTGGGTTCCTCAAAAATCGTGCCATGACTGGGAGGACGTGGTTCATGATCAGAGGTGTCCATTGATCGTTCTGGGGACTTGGACAGAGCACAACGCGCCACTGCTCCAATCCAGGTACGACTCCCTTTCGGAAGTCCCAGCCATCGATCAGGTGGCGAAATTTCCGCTTGATATCGCTGACCAGGCCTGTCGAACTCTTTGGGTCAACATGGTGCGGTGGCAGGTACTGGAGCCAGGGAAACAACCATAGATGCGGCAATTCCGTTGTGCGCCTCTTCCTTGGGTTCCAGGACGAGACCGCACCGTTGAGCTTTCCTACCACAGCCTGATCAAGTATTTGTGATCGAACAAATGGAGGCAAGAGCCCTTGCCAAACATCAAGAAGAGTCAGCAGAGGCGTGGGATCATAGACATTCCATGTTTGATGGATCGAAGAGACGATCTTTGGGAATATAATCATGTAAATCATGCTTTCGTAAGCCGTTGTAGATTTGGAGTTGATTCGATGTGATCCATCATCCCTCAGATATTCCTGGGCGGTAAGGGCGTTGCTACCGTTCGAGGTAGCTCCAAGCATATGTCGTATTCTGAAAAGTTGAGGAGCCATACCGTTAAGCTTGGGATCGTCCAGCGGCCGCCAGCCTTCGGCTGCTTGCCGAAGAAATGGATGGACTGCAGCCACAGCAATACTCGAGAGTTCCTCGCTTGTTCTTGAAAGCCCTGGTTCAGCAGAGTTATCGGCAGCTATCAGTGCTTCGATGACAGGATCCCATTGCAGATCTTTCACAGCCTGGACGATGGATTGCACAGAATCTGCGAAGGACTTCATACGTTCATATTCTTGATGTTCCTCGTCAATCATCTGTTGTTGCTGAAGCATAATCATTTCAATGTAGACTTTTCGTTCCTCGAGACTCTTCCATTCTTCCACGTATGCAGAGAGGTCGTTTTGAGCCCTTCGAGCCAATTTCCTCGATTCGGCTAGTTCTGCAGTCTCAAAACCGCCGGTGGTGGGTGTTAAAAGTCCAGAAGTTGAGGTAAGCAACCGCTGACCTGGAGCGGTCATATCCAAAATGGGAGCGAACGCTTCCGGGATCTCCAGACCAGGAGCAGCCCTCTGCACTTCCTCCAAAGTCCGAAATCTAGGCTTGGGTGCTCTACGAGGTGCGCTCATCCCGCTCCCACCTCCACTTTCCAGTCCTGACCTCGGCTTTTTTCGACGCAGCTTCTTGCGCTCTTCGTCCGAATCTTCATATACCTCTCCCTTCAATTTGGCCTGGCGTTTCTCTTCCTCTATTTCCTGCTGCGATTTCTCCTTCACAGCACCGAGACCAACACCTTGTGGTCGCAGGGTAACCTCAATAACTCCACTCCGACCCTGTCCGTCTTTTCCAAGGCCATCTCCTTCCTTGTAGCCCATCTTCGCCATCATCCTAGCTGCAAAAGACCCGGCATTGACTCCAGGCGCGGCCTGCGCCTTGTTCCCTCCACGGCCATTGATCGCAGGCGTTGAAAAGGCACTAGGTCGCGATATCCTGGGTGTCGAAACCTCATCTTCGGTATACTGTAAAATCGGGGCCGCAGCAGAAGACGGCACAAAACCTCTCCCCAGCGGCGTGCTACTTTTCGCAGGTGTAAGCGCCTTATTCGCAGGCATAGGACTCCGAAACCTTGGTCCTTTCGAGGCCCCAAGTCCCAGACCTCTTGGCGCAGTAGCTTCGTCCTCCACATCTTCGTCTTCATCTTCGTCTTCATCCTCGTCTTCTTCCTCGTCTTCTTCCTCGTCTTCTTCCTCGTCTTCTTCCTCGTCCTGTTTCTTCTGCCCCGTCGACACAAACGCCATCCCTTTGTCCCTCAGCGTCTTCTTTTTCCACCGCTTCCCCAGCCCCTCATCTTCGCTCTCGGAGCCGAAGACGCCTAATGCTGCGCTCTCTTTCGCGTCGCGACCGGTGCGCCGTCGTTTTCGCGGGTTGTAGTCAACGACCTCGTCGGCGTTGGGGTTGGTTGATGGGTGCAGAAAGTCATCTTCTTCCCCTGATGACTCGGAGGACGAGTCGTGGGCGAAAGCGTGTTTGGAGGACATCGCGGTGTGTTGGAAGATGTACTGGTCAAGCAAGGAGCCCATATATTTTGAGATTGAGGCGTCAAAGCCTAATTTAGCGTCGAGGTCACATGTTACCCCAGGTTTAGCCACACCTCACCTGCATGTGAACGTTCCGAAGCTATCAAAATCACTTCCGAGAGTCGTGTTACCAAATGCTGAGGAGGCTACGTATATTATTAGAATTCTGAGATAATATAGCGGAGAACGTGTGTGTAATGGCCGTAAACTAGACAGATGTCAAGACCCGAATAGTTTAGGTTGCAGTCAGTCAATGATTCTATTATTGGTTCAGGTTTATGAAATGAAGAAGCATGCTCTCCCTGTACAGTATGCTAAGCATAATGTTCGTGATATATCCTTAGCCGACCGTAGCCATATTTTCAACGAGCAATTGCAGCCAACTCCTCAACTCCGCTTACAACAAGCCAACCGTCCCAGTCATTCATGATGCAAAGACGCGCACGTTCAAGTCTACACTCCCCGTAGCTATAACGCACTTTATACTGAGATTGGCCGGTTCGTCCTTACCGGAAGCTCCATTCAGCGTTCCGTTTACCCCGTTCGTTGCCGGTGTCTCTTTCACTGCTCCTGGTGCCCAGCGGATGCAGCTAACGAAGTGCCCGTGTGCTTCGTCCAGCGACTTGACCATCTTACCCTCTTGTTCGAGGTCCCAGCATTTCAAAGTCTTGTCGTCGGCAACGCTGAGCAGATATCTACCTCCGGGGTGGAACACGAGACCACGCACCCAGTTGTCGTGTCCGACGAGGGTTTTGATCAACGTGCCTCGAGAGTCCCATATCCGTATGCTCTTATCCCGGGACCCTGTCGCGACAAACTCTGCTGAACTGCTTGCTGGAGGCGCTTTCTTCAGTCCGGCCAGTTTCGAGATGTTTGCGTAACTCGCTGGGGGCGCAAATACACAGCACTCGACAACATGCTCGTGACCCAGTAGTGTTGCTTTCGGCTCGCCAGAAGAAGCGTCCCATATCCTCGCTGTCTGGTCGGTACCGGTTGAAATTAGGAAACGTCCATCGAAAGAAGGCGAGACATCTCGAACCCAATCTGCATGTCCTCGAATGGTTTTCACACAATATCCCGTGGATACATCCCATACTCGTAACGTCTTGTCTCGGCTTGCTGATACTAGTAGATTTCCGGAGGATGGTGACCCAGCGGCACCACTGGGAACGAACCGAACTGCCGAGACCGTGTGGTCGTGTCCAGGCAATGTTCTTATATTTTTGTACTCATCGCTTGGATCCCACAATTTGATGGTCAAATCGCTCGAGCAAGATGCCAGCAAGATGCCCCCTCTTGGTCCCCCGAAGTCCACATCGTGTACTGCCTTTGTATGCCCCTTTACCGTCCTTTCTAACTCTCCCAACTCCCAGTCCCATATCTTGATCGTGCTATCCTCCGAACCAGACGCGAGCGAAGAAAATACTGGGTGGAACGCAACACAGGTTATCGGTTCTCTATGCGATTGAAGGGTGTGCCTTGCGGGAGAGCGTGGAAGCCACTGCTTTGGGTCTTGGTTCCTCCTCGAGAGGGAGGTCGGTGTTGCAGAATCTACCTCTGCTTGCAGGCTGGCGTTCCTCGACTCTAGTTCCATTATCTGCAAACTTGAATCAGCTATGTATGCCCATCCCATCATCGCAGCTATGATCGTACCTTCTTCTGTAAGCGGACAACGCTCGTCCACTTTTTCTCTAAGAGCCCTTCATATTTCTTGCTGGTCGCGTCGTCGAAGCTATCCCCAATGCTTAGTTCTTCTCTCAACGCCGCGGCACTACTTGTAAGGTTCTTGGACGAGAGGTAAGCTATGATCGACTTGTGTCTGGAGCGGTATTAGCAGCGCTCGCGGGTGCCATGCCGGGAGAATCTCTTACAGCTCCTCGGCCTGCCGCGACGTCAAAATCTGGGTCATAGTGATCGCAATGGCGAAGGACGATACATGAATGTTCAGACCACTGTGGCAGTGTCTTTCTGTCTCCGGCGGCGGAGCGAGCTAGCTGTGAACTTCCAGGAGTTTGTTTGCAATCGCGAGAAGCAGTGTTTACTTCCAGACCTGAGGTGTGACAGCTTGTGATGTGCTGTGCTTCGCTCTTCGTTGCGTAGCGTTGCGGCTTTGACAATCGTTGCTGGCTGCTGCGGCGCGCGTAGCCGGCTCAGGTCGCAGTGGGATGTTCGATCAGACGAAAGCGCGGGGTAGATGAGGTCTGCGAGCCACAATGTATCTCTCCTGACGTTGCGTGCAGTGATGCATTCCCATGGCGGGGAAGATTCGACTTGCAGGTATTGAATGTAATTTATCCCGATTTTGGCCCAAAAGATAGCCGAAGCCAACCCCTGATCGTTGCGATTACTGCCCGTGTCATGCAGGAGGTAACCGTAGTGACGGCAAGCGGGCTAGAATAGAAATTTGGCGACAGTCAACAACACATCCACCGTCGGCATCTCCAGCACTCCTCACGATATATCGGCGCGCACATCTGTGGCTACTTACGTATTGCTGCTACGGTTTCTCATACACGGCGAGAACGTACAAATCACGATCCTCAAACCCCGCAGAGTTCCAAAAATTGCTTTGAAGGAAAGAACCACCCAAACTTTGCGCCAAAATTTCCAGGTAAGCAGCATCCTGCCTCCTCGTCTTCGCCGCGAAAGATATGGCCTATACACGCACTGGGCCACATCTCGTCTTCCGAAAGATCGCGTGACGATGGAAAAGCACGTCGCCCTATCGTTGCGCAAGCTAACCCAGCGTGTCACAGGCAGCAAATCATCCAGCACTCCTCTCTCCAAAGAACGAACAATTGTCAATACGACTCTAGACGGCATGGCTGAAGTAGAGGAGGACTTCAGCTCTCTTCCTCTGGCAGATAGATTCCAGCACAAGGTAGGTACTATTGACCCCTCAACACCCCGCGTGCAAATACGTGCAAACAGACTGATGTGATTGCCATAGCAATGGAAAGTCAGGAAGGCAGCCTACGAAGACGCTAGCAAACAGTTCGAGATCACCCCCGACGAGCACGACCCTGCATTTCGTCCTTTTCTACAAGACCCTGGACTATGGAAGGGCGCCGCGGCAGATTCAAACGTAGCGGCACAGCAGGAGGGCATCGCAGCATTGTGTGCATTCTTGAAGTTCGGTGGGCGTGAAGGTTGCACGAGGTATGCTGCGGTCAGGCTCAGAGGATGTTCGGATCTACTGACCTTCGCTCAGGACGAGAAGCCACACGATCACGCCACTTGTTGAGAAAGGTTTGTCGTCTACCAGAGCTGCAACGAAGGCATCTGCGCTCGAAGCTATCTTACTATACATCGAATTGGATATACCCGCGCCAGTCGTCGAAGAACTGCTCCCAGCTCTTTCTCACAAGCAACCGAAAATCATTGCAGCAACGTTAGCAGCGCTGACGGCTGTTTACCACAATTATGGCTGCAAAACAGTCGATCCGAAGCCAGTCCTCAAGACCCTGCCCAAGGCGTTCGGCCATGCAGACAAGAACGTACGAGCCGAGGCCACGAATCTAGCGGTGGAATTTTACAGATGGTTGAGGGAAGCCATGAAGCCCATGTTTTGGAACGACTTGAAGCCCACTCAACAAACAGATATGGAAGCATCTTTCGAGAAGATCAAATCAGAGCCGACGCCGAAACAAGAGCGCTTCTTACGATCGCAGCAAGCGGCGATGTCACGAGCTCCACCTCCAGGTTCGGCGACAGCCGAAGAGGATGAATTAGAGGAAGAGCCCGTTGAGATTGATGCGTTCGACTTAGCTGAACCTCAAGATGTTCTCTCTAAGGTTGCAGCGGATTACACGGACCAAATGGCTTCGACAAAATGGAAGGAGCGTAAAGAAGCTTTAGAGGCTCTCTACGCCGTCCTGAATGTGCCGAGGATTAAGGACGGCGACTTTGGCGAGGTAGTCCGAGGACTCGCCAAGTCAATGAAAGATGCGAATATTGCCGTTGTTACCCAAGCGGCACAGTGCATTGAGGTGCTGGCCAAGGGGATGCGAAAGCCTTTCGGGAAATATCGATCCATCATCATGGGGCCCATCATGGAAAGAATGAAGGAGAAGAAAGCCTCGGTTCAGGATGCACTCGGGGCCGCTCTCGATCAAGTGTTCTTGGCAACCAGCTTGACAGACTGTTTAGAGGAGACCCTTGGGTTTTTAGCTCATAAAAACCCTCAGGTCAAAGAAGGGACGATGAAGTTCCTGGTGAGAAGTCTAAGAACAACCCGAGAAGCTCCAACGAAGCCAGAGGTAGCATCAATAGTAGAGTCTGCTAAGAAACTCCTCTCCGAGTCGGCCGAAGTCTTAAGATCTGGTGGAGCAGAAATACTTGGGACGGTCATGAAAATCATGGGTGAGCGAGCCATGGGCCCACACATGGAAGGGCTTGACGAGATCCGTAAGGTTAAGATCAAGGAGTACTTTGAAGTAGCTGAGGTCAAGGCCAAGGACAAGCCAAAGCCGGCACCTCAGGCTGCTGCGCGACCACCGCCCATAGCAGCGCCTAGGAAGGTCGTTGGGAAAAAGCCATCAGCTCCCAAAAAGCCAGCCCCGCCTCCGAGTCAATATGCCCAAGAAGCTCCTCTGGCACCTCAACCTACAGCAAGAAGCATTCCCGGATCGAAGGTCGGCGGACCGCCAAAGTCAGGTCTCGCTACCCCTGGTGGGGGTCTGAAGGCTCCTATGAAGCGGACTTTAGCCGGGCCAGGAGGAGTTCCAGCACCCAGCCTTACATCGCCTCGACGTCCCGTCTCGCAAGCTCCACCAGCCGAGGAAGAGGCTCCAGTGGCTCCACCGCGACTTGGCTTGGGTCGTGGTCTTGCTGGTCGTTCCCTAGCTTCCAAAGCTCCAGCACTCAATGCTGCGCCGTCCCCAACCTCACCTCCACCAAACTCCGGAATGACCGCTGTGGAGCGAGCCGAGCTGGAGGAACTACGACTCGACAAAGACCGTCTTCTTCGGCAATCAGATGATCTGCGCCAAGAGAAGTCTCGACTGAACTCGGAAGTTCAAGAGTTGAAACACCAGAATGCCCAACTAATAGAGGACCATACCAGGGATGTACTGTCCATCAAAGCCAAGGAGACCCAACTTGTCCGGGCTAGATCGGATTGCGAAGCTGCTGAAGCAATGTGCGGGCAGTTGAGGAGGGAGATGGAGAGACTGAAGCGTGCCCTCACCAGCGCGGAGAGAATCAATAGCCCGCCGGCAGTCTCCAGCCCAACCCGGGACGCTCCAGACGAAGCTGGAATATACCGTGACACGGGCATGTATGGTGGTATAGACAACGCACGACCCGGGTACAATCATCGCGCAGGAATGACTTTCAACGCAACATTCGGTGAGGAAAAGGAAAACACTGGCGATGCCTATGCTCAGCAATATGGCCGCAGCAAACTGAGCCCCGATTTGGGGCGTAACGGACGAACAAGTGCCGCGAGCGGTAGTGGTGGGGGGAACAGTCCGGCCTCTGCATCATATCAAAGCACAAGGATGAGCCGAGACACGGGTACGGAGGGAGCCAGAGGCGATGGCCATACCGGCAGCCAAGGAGTGGAAAGTTGGAAGCGAGCGGCGGAGGTGACGAGTGCGCTCAAGGCGAAGATCGAGCAGATGAAGGTAAATTTCTCGTCCCACGGTCCGCAGCCAACCAGACTGATTCGTCCCCACAGGCACGGC
Source organism: Diplocarpon mali (assembly GCA_024741835.1). Lineage (NCBI taxonomy): Eukaryota > Fungi > Ascomycota > Leotiomycetes > Helotiales > Drepanopezizaceae > Diplocarpon > Diplocarpon mali. The sequence continues at coordinate 16,153 of JAENRP010000181.1, forward strand.
AAGGTCTCAACCGACCGTAAGATACCCCATACATTTGACGACGACTTTTTGGGTTGCAATGAGAAATCTTTGGCGAAGGTGCATTGGCATTGGAGTTTGTTGTTTGCTCTGCCTGGCTGGGCTTCGTCTGGTGGTTCCCGGACCCATGGGAAGATGTGCTTCCCATCTTCACTCCCTGGACTGGATCGGGCTGGGGCCGGACGCGATGACGATAGGAATAAGGTCGAAATAAGGTCGAGGATAGGATGCGCAATACTTAAGTATGAGTGACGTGTTATGGGTTTATGTCATGGATGTTTTTTTTTGTTTTCCTTCCTCGCAGAATTGACTGCAGGCTTGCCGCGTTGCTGTCGCGTATGGTATGGCTGTACACATGCACGGGCTCCTGGACTACGCCGTAATCTAATCACGTGCTGCAACACGACTCGCTTCCCCCTTGTGCCGCGCTCTTCTTGTCCACTCCCGGCCTTCCAGTTCATCCTACGGCTGCCGATTCTCGTCTCCTTCGGCCGAGGAGCCGCGTGCGATGCGTGCATCGGCACTGCTGTCGCGCGACGAGGACCATGCCCGAGGTGATGGTACTCCTCGTGAAAGTGTCACGGGGTCGGGCTGCGCGCGGGCTGGTCACGCGGCGCTGGCTCGGGTCTCTCTCTCTCTCTCTCTCTCTCACGCTCGCTCGCTCACTCTCCTTGGGCCGAGCGAGAGTGCGGAGGAGTGCTGCATGACTGCTGAAGAGGACCGGCAGGTTTGATCGATAGATAGATGCCTGCGACTGCAGCGTGTGCGTGGAGCCTCTACCACTGGTACTCGACGCTTGCATCTCACGCGGAGAGGGGACAGAGAGCGGGCGAGTGCGGTGGGCCAGTCCTGGTCTCGTCCTCTGGTCACGTGCTAGGCGGGGTGGGGAGGTCGGTCGTCACGGGCCGAGGCGCGGCGCTGGACCGAGAGCCGTGTTCCTTGGCTGGTCGAGGCGCGTCGGCCGTCCGCCCGGCCGGCATCGCCGTCGCCCTCTCGCCGCCGGCGCGGCAGACGTCGGGCGGTTGCTTGCATCCCGTCGGGGGCTGGGAATGGTGTCCGGAGATCTCCCATCCACGGGCGTGCCAGCTGCGCCGCCGCCTCCTGCAGCCAGCAGCCAGCAGCCAGCAACCCCCCTCGCTCTCCGCCGAGTCCGCCCTGCGGCAACCTGCCTTGCTGCCGGTGCCCGAGGCTCCGTGCTGGAGACCGCCTGCGTCGCGCCCCGGGGCGAGAGATAGGTGTCGCGGCGAGCCGAGAGCCTCGCGCCTCTCCGGCCGGACGAGCAGAGCCCCCGCCCTCGTCTCGAGGAGGAGCGGGACTGATGCCGAGCAGAGACGGACGCCGACTCTCTCGCTGGCCGCGCACGCGCGAGCACTCCCTCTGCCGACCGGCCGCGAGGTTCGGGCGGGAGGCGTCTCGTTCGCCGGCGCAGGATTCAACGCCGCTGGCCCTGGGGACTCGGGACTCGGGACTCGGGACTCGGCTCTCGAGAGCTTTCGATCCTGGGTGCGGGCTGGCGCGTCAACCATCTGAATTCGGATGGGGCCCGGGGCGGGCGCGCTGAGACCTGTCTCGAGCATGAGCAGCGATGGGAGGTGGGTGATGCGGGCTGGAGCGAGGGGAGGGCGCATGGTCGGTCGGCTGTCTTGCATTCATCGTGTAGATGGGGGTACAGCGGTCAAGTGCTCTCCCCTGTCTTCTCCCCGATCAAGCGGTTTTCCTTTCCTTGCCCACGGACGACGGCGGTCGGACGGACAGGAGAAATTACTCGCGGCCGGGCTCGGGTCTGTGGGGACGGATGCGGACCCCCTCCTTTGCTAGTTTCCATCAAGGACTGAGGGGATTCGATGGTGATGCCAACAAGGGTCCAGCCGTCTTCTCTCTCCGCCCGGGGACAACCCGTAGCTGCGTTCAGCGCCGTGTGCAATATCCACGAGGAAAACGTGCAACTCGGCTGCTTCTACCTGGGGGGCGTGGGCTCAGCTGCTACGCCGTGACTGCTTTGCGTCGGGCACCGCGAGAGGGCGTGTGAGAGCTGGGGATGCGGAGGGGTCTGGGTTTCGGATTCGGGGAGTGTCTTGATCTCCGAGTCGGTAGGTGTGCTGCGGGGTCTCACGCACGACGAGGAAATCCAACCCCCCACGAGCTGCTTTCTCGAGCCGGCGGGCAGGTCAGGGGGAGCGGCGAGTGCGCCAGCCGGGGTCGTTGCGGCCGAGTAAACAACCGAGACTCGAGTCACCCTCCCCTCCCTGAGTTTCTGGCCCGAGCACCCGATCCGAGGAGTGGCCCAGAAGTATCAATCTGCGATGCTTCGGGCCGGGCACGCTCCCGCTACGTCTGCGGATGGTTCTTCGAGTCTGCAGCTGTTATGGTAGCGGTCGAGTTCGCGAGCCGCATGTCACGGCATCGCTCCGCATACCAGCGTGGGTGGGAAGACCAGATGTCGAGGGGTGGGACTCCTCTGGTCGCCCTCACCGACAGCTGTGGAGAGAAAGCTCTGCAGCGGAGATGGGTTGGGAGGGATCGGTGCCATCCCAAACCCGCCTTGCTGCTGAACAACTACCTCCTGGTGGATGCCTCACGTTCTGTTCTTGCCATCAGGATATCTAGCTCCGGTGGTCACGCTCGGGACCGGTAGACGGAGACTTGGTGCGGCGGGCGGGAACATGATGGGGGGGGGGGAACGAGACTCATGCGTTGAAATACACCGCTCCGGATTCTCCATTGAATAAGCATCATCGAACCCCAGCTGCAAGCTGCATTTGAAGTGAGGGCCCCAGGGACAAGGGGGAGGTTGAGCTGGGTTTTGAAGACAGGGTACACCGCTAGTTCCTTACCGCTTGCCCAACATCCACCCCCTCCATCTCCCCAACGTAAACACCGACGAGGAGGAGCAGGGTCCAAGGCCCTTGGACTCGTCGTCGCGGCCTGAGATCATCGTGCAGCCCGGACGAGACGGAGCCCAAGGGTGGTGGCACCGTCCAGCTCCGACCAGATCGTCTCCGGTTCCCTCGAATCCGAATCACGAGAGAGAACCGACGCGGGCATGGGACAGTGGCATGGGTGAGATGCCGCCTGGCGTGGGAGCTGGCATCTCGCATCGCTCGCGGGAAGGGCGAGCAGAGGTCTGTACGGGGAGAGGAGTGCGCGTCTGCTCGCTTGGGATCGGTTGGTTGCAGGCGTCGGGGCCGAGTGGTCGCATAGATGTAAATCGGCGGGTATTGTGTGCGTAGAGACAGGCGGG
>JAENRP010000181.1:19459-87566 GCA_024741835.1 Diplocarpon mali
AAGGGAAGCTGCTCTTGCCCGCGGCATGAAACTCGGCGGTATTTACTTTCGCGCCCAAGCGAGACCTTCTCTTCTCGTGGAGCCGAACAGATGAAGAGGTCAGGGGGCAATGAGCCGAACAGATGAGGAGATCAGGGTGCAATGAGCCGAACGGATGAAGAGATCAGGGTGCACTGAGCCGAACAAGATGAGGAGATCAGGGTGAGCAGATGCTCGTTCCCGAAAGCAGAATCTGGAACCGGATGGCGACGTCGGATCCCAGCTCCAACGCGCATGCCACTCGACCGTATGCCCGGTCGGAGATCCAGGACGAGCCAGCCAACGCGTGATCCAGTCCGGTCCTGGCGCGGTTCCTCGTCTCTGCTGGCCGACGGGACGGGCGAGAGGGGCGAGAGAGAGGGTGCTGGTCGCGGTGTTGCGGGACAGCGAGGTCGTGAGCTGCGAGGCCGCGATGGCCTCCCCACCGCTTCGATTGCGGCGGAGTGTGTCCGCACGGCTGCACTGCGCTGCGTCTGCGTCGCATGCCAGCGACCACAACCGATCATCTCCAACGTCGACCCGCTCGCCACACCGCAAGCCGTGAGGGGCCGGTCGGGCGGTCGGCTGCTGGCTGCTGCTCACGCTCGACGTCTTGGGTCAGGCTTCTCATCTGGAGGCCGGCTCCCTGTCTCTTTGCTGGCAGCTAGGGGTGCTGTCTCTCTCTCTCTCTCTCTCTCCCCCCCCCCATTGCCCGTTCATATTCCACTCGATGGCTCCGCGGGTCCTGCTTCGGCCTGCTTCGCCATCGGGTCATCGAGCGCAGAGGCGCAGGATGGCTATCTTGTCTGTGTCGAGGGTATCAAGCCCCGCCGAATACCCAACCCCCCCCGCGCCAACACCACAGTCGCAAGCATCGCTCCATCCGGCCTCTCTGCTCAGTGCAGAGGCGTCCCGCGACCCCGATCCAGATCGCGGACAGGCCCGCGTCGTTGGCTGAAGGGGTGAGAGAAGAAGCCGACTGGTCGTGTTCCGATGTCCCCCTGTGGGCGATAGGGGGCTGAAGCCAGATTCCCGCGCGCTGCCATGTCTGTCGAGTTGAGGGTATCTTGGGCTCGGGACTGTTGGAATATACAAGGATGGGGCTTATGTAATCGTACCTTGTATATTACGCCTGCAGCTCCATCGGACTATCTACACCTTGAGATTCTGTCAGAGACGACCCTGCCTGCTACCGGGCCACTCGTCGAACCCCCCACCCCGAACCCCCCACACCGAAACCCCCCTTACCCTCGCCTCGCTAAACNGGGGGGGGGCATTGCGTGAAAGTAAACAGAATCACGTGGCGAGAGATCTAGATTCGGGTCGCATCCCTCCCTCGCCGCCTCTCGGCACGCTCGAGCCAGCCACGATGCATGCATACCGTGGATTGTGGCTGTTGGCGATGCTCCTCCCCCAGGCTCGAGTGCGGTGCGGTGCGGTGCGGTGCGGCGAGGTGAGGTGAGGATATTCCAGAAGCTTTCGCACATGCATCGTGCCAGCCCGCACCGGGGATCTGCGCGGTGTGTGTCTCTCTGTCCACGGCACAGACTTCCCACCGATGGGCCGTCCGGGCCAGGTTCGCCGTCGTACGGGGGGGGGGGCTCTGCGAAAGTCCCGACAGAGTGGTTTGCTTATAGGTCCGCGCGGGGGGGAATGGGGTGTGCGGTGTTGCCAGCTTGGTTTCGTGCGGGCGGGAAAAGGGGGGGGGGGAAGGGGGGAAAAAAAACAACATGCTTCTGGTGCGGCGTCGTCTCAGGACGAGAGACGAGAGACGAGAGACGACGCAGCACATGAGCATCTCGCCCGTGAGCGCGGTCGCGGGATCGTCGCCGCGGGTGTTGTCCGGCGCCGGCGATTCGTGGCCACCGCATCTGCACACGGAGGATGGCGATGCTGTGCTGGCGGCAGCCGCTGGACATGGATACGGCTGCCTCGCCATCTCGACGCCGCGATGCCCGCCGACGACGCGGTTGCGGCGCGTTTCGTCCGATGGCCCGGCGCATCCACGCCTCCTGATGCTCTGGCCAGCGACTCCCTACGCCGTCGCTTGCGAGACGTGACCCCTTCCCGGCCGGCGAGGATCGGTTGCGCTGCGGCGGGGAGGGGGGACATCAGATGTGCTACGCCTTGAGGAGGGATCAGTCGGTAGCGCCCTCGCGATCCCGCGGCAGCAATGCGTTGCAGGCCGTGACCGACAACCCTCTCGTTGCAAGTGACCGGTGACCCTCTGCGTGGCACCTCTGGACTTCCTTGGCCGTGATCTCTCGTCGGCTTGCAGGACACGGCGGCACATCGTGCACTCCCCCATGGGTTGGGTTTTCGTGAAGCGAGCCAGGCGTTCCAGTCGATGCCACCCGGACGCAAAATTCGGGTTGGGGGTAAAACCCTGGTCACTATTACTCGCTGCCGTCGCACGATCCACTTGGATGGGCGAGGACTGATGAGATCTTGCGCTGGGGCCTAAATCCCGACATTCATGAATATTAGAGACGCGAGGACCTGAATCTTTCCATATTACCGCGCCCGTCTATCACGGTGATCGGACCAGCCAATACAACACATGCCCCACTCCACCGCCTCCTCCTCGACAACATCCCACGCAATGCCCATGTCCAGCTCCAGAATTCCCTCCCCCACGCTTGCTTGTATGCCTGCACGTAATATCCCGAAACTCCCGACGCCGTCGCCCAAAAGGTGCGCGCTGTATGTATCCGGCCCTACACGACGCACAGTTCCAATTGTCTTGTTTTCTCTGCTGCTCTCCTCCCCCTCCCCCCCCAACAGTTCCCCACCATGCGGCCGCGCCGCCTCTTCAAGTTCGAATTCGCCAGCTCGACCCCCGACCACCCTTGAGAGGATAGTGTTTGGACATCCAGCCGGGGATGGCTGGCTTGCGACAATCGCCTGTGAATCTCGTCAGACGCGGCACTTGCTAGAGGGAGAAGGGATGAGGGAAGGGTGTCTGCACGAACCACAGCGTTCAACGATTCTGAGCATCATCAGCCACCTCTCTATGGATTATAGCGATCGGAATCCGTAACAACTCACCTGTACTCGACAGCGACCACGGCAGGGGGGCAGCGCTTGTGTGTCTTTTCGTACTGGGTGCACCATGCCCTCACGGTGTAGCGGCAGTGACCGCATCGAAATTCGACTTGTGTGTATTCGCACATGGTGCTGCCGGGCTGAGTTGGGGAGAGGAAGTTCGACCGCGAGGTGGGCTTGAGGTAAGGCGGGGTACCGCGGGATGCCTCTTGGATTTCTCTGCTGGAGGAGGGTAGATCGAGTATGTGTGGAAGAGTCGAGCGCTGCCGCGGGGGTGCGAGGGAAGGGGGAGGTAAAGGGGTGGATGAGAAGGAGTGGGAGGAAGTGTTTATCAGGTCGCGAGGCGGTGATCAGCAGGATGGCCGAGAGCAGAGGTTTTGAGGGTGTCCAATTGCAAGAGTATACGGCTGTGTGGGTGAAGTAGTGGAAAAAGAAAAAGACTGCCTGATGATGCTGCGAATGGAGGGCCGGGCCCTTGATAAGTAGATGTGAGATGTACCCCTCGATCTCGGCATCTGCAGCTGCAATAACAGTGTGACGGGGATCGAATACCAAGCTGCCGTAAAGTCAAAGTAAAGTCGGAGAAGAGGTCGAGTAGACAGTAGCGGGAAGTCTCGCGAGTTACGTTGGTCTGATACCGCAGCTCGAAGGCAGGGCAGGCCAGGGCAGGGCAGGCCAGGGCAGTATCCACAGTGCATGCATTTGTGACAAAAGTACGGATGGTGCGGAGAACGCTGCTCAAGGAATCGTTGGAGAAGTTCATGGCTGGACAAGCTGCTTCGTAATCCCCCGGGGGAAGAGAGATGATGTGTCGAGCAGCATCTGCCCAGGGAGAAAGCCTTTACCGACCGATCGAGAGCATGGTCGAGCCGAGGAAAACAGCCATGCATCTTCACCTCGCCCGACGGCCGGTGCTTCACCAGATCGATGAGTCGACACGCCGCATCCGGCCAAGCCATCCATATCCACCGCCGAGGAGACTTCGAAAGAGCAGCTTCGTTGGCATGTCCGACCCAGGGACTCGATGGCGTCGGCAGTCTCTCGTCACGGCGGTCACGAGGATGGAGAGGCAGCACGATACGAAGCAACACGCTCGTCGCATGGCAACGGGCCCCGCGAGATCCGCCTCTCGACCGTCGGGGTGTTCTTCTCACCATCATTATGCTTTACGCTCCAATCCAAGCAGTCCCACTCTCTGGTCCTCCGAAGAAATGTTGCAGTCCCCGAACCCTCTCGGCTCGAGTGGGATCCTGGCGAATCCCTGGATGGCAGTTATCCATCATCGTCTACTCACGGGTGTTTTGGACTTTCGAGTGGCGCTGCCTGACGCGGACCAGGGAACTTGCTCTGGAGAGAAGTATATCGTCGCCCGGGGCTCGGAATCGGGTCTTGACGAACTCGGGGTCGCGGCAGACAACCCACCCGCGGGGCTCGATCCCTTGCGCTGGATGTCCAAGAGGAGACCGGATCCCCTGCCCAATCTCAAGGGTAGGGCCACACGCTTCCCTGACCGACGTTGCAACCGTGGACCAGCGCGACTTGTCCTCGTACGTCCAAGTCGCCTAGGACAAGTCGCTCTTCTGACAGAACCCTCCCAAGTCAGTGAATTGCGAGGATCGCCGGCCCACTCCGAGTATCCTGTGGAGAGGGAGAGCGCCACGGCTCCAGCATCAAACGGCCCGAGCAGACCCCCCCGGAACTCGACCAAAAGTCAGGCGTCATGAGCCCGAGAGGGAGTCTTCGTGCAATCCCTGGATCAATCCCTGGATCAATCCCTGGATCAACCCCTGGTGCGAGCGTCGGTCTCTGATGCCACGGAAGCGCGTGAGAGGCCTGGACTCCGTCTCGAAGAGGTCGGTTTGGCTGTTTACACGACGGCCCAGCTCGTTTCTCGACTACCCCCATCTCCCCAGGGCCAAAAGGCCAAGTCGGTCGGGAAACTCCCCGGGTTTCATAGCCCAACTCGACCGCGCAGCTAGCTCACGGCTTCCACGGATGGACAAAAACGCAGGCTGTATCATTCCTCCGCGTGGAGAATGGGCAAGGAGAGCTTGATTCTCCGCTCGCTGAAAAGCCACGAGGTCCGGAACGTGCTGATGACTGGTTGATCCAACGTGCATCTAATTGGCGGGAGGATGGTCCAGGTCCTGTGTCCTGCCATGTGGATACTTCATTCTCCACTCAATCTCACGGCCGGAAGAGGTAAAGGTGAGATACCCTGAAGCCTATCATGCGGTTTAAGCATATTCTCAGTACGATACGCGAGATTGACCTACCCTTTCCTAGAAAACATACTTTGGCCTGCAAATCATCCGTAACACATACTTCGTACAGGGTGTAATAATCTGAGGTTCCCTGTCTGTGCACACTAGATTCTTGGCAATGCTGCTTTTATTGAATTCCTTAGTATTTTATATGGCCAACTTTTGCGTCAATCACTGCTTTACATCTATTTGGCATTTCCCTAATCAAATCTCTAATTATCTCAACTGTTATTGATTCCTAAGCTTCAAATACCCCCTGTCGAAACCCCTGCATAAAAGAAAGTCCTAGTATAGCGCACAGATAGAAAACCTCAGATTATTTCCCCATGGACTAAGTAACTCAATTCTCCAAGCAGCCAGTGTACCCTGGCAATGCAATTCGGCCAAAAGGGCGACCCATAATCCGGCCCATAAAACATGCCAAACGGCCCGGCGCTACACAGGAGGAGCTCGGCGCCAGAACCTGGAGGTCTCGGCTTCACCCTGGGATTCACGGCGACCCTCCTCTGTTGACAATGCTTCGACGCTTTGGACGGCCTGCTTGGGCCGGCGGTGGTAAGTATAACGTTTCTCCAGAACCTACCCGACCTCACCACCTAGGCGCTGGCCGTAGAGAAACAGGGCCGAATGCGTGCGAATACGAGGAGTGGACGTATCGAGGGAAGCGGAGGCCGCGCTTGGACTAGCGAGAGATATTCGTAAACGAGCCTTTCTCTTCCCCGATCTACAGCACTCCATCTACGTTTCCGGAAAAACCAGACGACAATCTTCTCGCCAATGACGCGTAGCTCGCTTGGTGTCTTCAAAACCTCGTCGCCGGAGTGGAATACTGCAATACGGCGGGTATCGTTTGTCCCCTGGGAACAAGGGGGCCCTGGATCCGTTTCCCCAGTACTCCGTACACTTCTATTAGTTGTTGATAGAAGCTGATAAAAGGATTGCCAGAATGTTCTTCCGATGAACCCTAATCCAGCCGCGAGAATTTCTCATTTACCTCCTTGCAATCCAGGTTCGTTTGCAAGGAAGAGAACTTGCTACTAAAAAGGCATGGGACGAGTGATAACTGCTGCGCCAGAGTAAGGATGGGTAGGACTGACGCGAAGTCTTCCACAACATTTGCTACCTGGGGCTATATCCTGGCTCCAAAATCACCGGGTTAGGATCGGTCTTTCAAACAAGGGTTGGAGTCCCGAAATTCCGAGACGCTTGAGGATTTAAAATAGGATCGAGGTTAGAGGGGAAGGGGTGCGGATTGTCTCGGTGCTGAACGTGTTTGGGGAAAACACCGTCTCCTGGAGAGACTGGTCAGTCACAAAAATTTCAACCACTACGCTTAGTCCGACAGGAATCTGTCGGCTCGACTGGCGCGAGTCGATTCAGATATGTCGACTTGAGGACCTCCATCAAAAACCGCGCCAAGCTCGGGCCGAATACGATTATTTCCACCCTAGGGCAGTCCACCGCGATGAAACCTAATCGGGCCTACGGAAGACTCTTCATATTCCTTCCGAGAGCCGAGGTACGGCCCGACACTTTTAAGGATTGAACTCTTTTTGAGAAGCCAAGCTAGGATATAATTCTTCATCGCGGGCCGAACCAAATTCACATTCGCCTACAGTCCATGCTGGGTTGGTGTGTATTTGCCAGGTTGAACGTGCTTTGATGTAGTGTCTGATTGGCCTGGGGTGAAGGAGGTAGGAAGGAAGCTTTGTTAAAAAGCATGCTGGGACTTCGTTCCACGCTGCTTCTCTGTCTCTTCCCCTCGGCCTAAATGTACACCCTGATGGTCTGCGATGGTAGGGCAGTGAAGTGCTCTCCCAGGTCTAGTGCAGGAGTCGAGTATTAACTCGAAATTGCAGCAACAGATTAAAATTACACGGTAGATCTATTCGGAAATGTGAGTATAAAGAAATACCTTGAATGCTGGCATCTAGTACACCGAGTCCGCCTCTGATTGGAGCTTTCCGACGCACCTTTGGTATATTCTAGACATAAGGCGATCATCGCTGCTGAGTCTTGGAATCATCCGTTCAAGTCTCGGTTATTTGTGGCATTTAGTAGGCGTCTATGCTGAAAGCATGTAAAGATCTCTGCTTGACTACGCTACAGCTAGAGCGCCCCCTGTCGACCAGGGACAACAGCTGAGCGCTCCCCTTTGGTACCTTGTAGTAAAGACCGGGACTTCTCATCAGCTTTCAAGGTGTAGCTATCTGGCTAGCGGGCGAGGATTGTGCACCATGTCGTTGGTTTCGAATCTCCTTCAACCTGTATCAGCAGTACGGATCAACACCTCCCAGCAAGCACCGAGAGAGAGGGACCGTACTTGTCAGGCTAATAGGAACACCCGCACTTGCAGCTCAAAGAACTGGGGACCTCCGTACGATGCTGCGTCGTACAATGAGATGATGCCACGAGGCCCCGGCAGCAGGGTGTCCAAGCTGGTACCGAGAGGGCAGGGCAGGGGCAGCTGGGGATGACCTTGCGAGTAGGACCTTCGACAAATGTCGCAATGAGGACTGCATTGGGATGTGCTGTGGGTGCGTCAGAGTACTGTTACCACGGCGTCGGTTCTACTCTACTTCGTATATACTTTTGCGGCAGAACCTAGATTCCAAGATCCTCGTATGAGGATACCGCTTTCCAGATCCCGAGTTGTTCAGGACCGAGCATTTTCCTACTTGGGCAGTGCGAGGGATGGTTCGATGAATGTCATTATCCTCCCAGGGGCTGAACAAGCCCTTGGGTCCCGACAGGTGTTGGGTTAGTAAGAGGTTCTTAATCCAGGTCCCGCGTGGCTAGAGTCCTGTATCTTACGAGAGCTCAACCCAAGCTCGACAGCAACCGACTGGACAATAACTGAAGTTGGAATGTAAACCTCAGCAAGGCTTGGGCCATGCAGGGCTCTCATGCCCTTGCTCAGCTGGATGTCGGGAGAAGCAAAGGCCAGAACCGTGTGAATAGACACTGCTAGAGAGGGCCGGGGGCCTGGTTTAGTCAGAAGTCTGGTCACGGTATTGTGCATACGCTGCCCTCTGTTGACTTCCACACGGGCTCGGCTTATACTTTGATCCCCGCAAGATTCGCTGTGTAAGTGGTACCATTCTGGTTGAGGGAGGGATCTTTGGGTACGAAGAAGTCTCAAGGAACCAGCCATTTCCTACCGTCCAGAACGCCCTTTTCTCTCTCCGCAATTGGTAGATCAGAGGACCCATCACTTCTACTTCCTTCCGGGATGCACTTTAACGCAGCAGGTGAGAGTACCAACGCTATCATCTGATTAACTTGAAAGGTTGCTGGTGTGGGCATCACTGCGAAAAAAGAAGGGGACATGAGTCGAGATTCGTCTGCACTTTTTTTTTGTTTACATCGCAGATAACTAGGGTAGGACATCATCGACTACTTCGTCCTGGGCGACACCAACCCAAAATAAAAGTAAAATTCAACCGTGTATAGCCGTATTAAACCGCCCTTGCACTTGACGCTGCTGTGGTGTTCGTTTGGCCTGCGACGAATCACAACTCAACTCTCATGGGAGATAGCTGCTTGGGATCGTGAACAGTACCCAGTATGTTTGCTTCGATACTAGCTTTGAGGTAGTATTTCTAGCTCAATATCTCAGAGCCAATTAGACCCCACGAGATGGAAGTGGGGTATAAGAGATAGCCTACAAAGCTCCGAAGCTTAAACGCCAATCTGCTTTCGCCTTCTTTGGGTGGCTGTACATGTACACGTACTCCGGGGTATTTTCCTGAGATAAGAATCATCGTACGAGAGTTCTACCTGTTGGTAGGGTGCTCACCAGGGAGTATTAGCCCTGTTGTCCGCGAAATACGGCCGCGGACTACCTGGAAGGAAAAGGGAGTATAACAAGGTTACGGATGTACGAGTACGACACCGGCGAGAGTCGAGGAGTCGAACGGTATCCGACGTCTTGGGTCAAAGTAGACTGTATCCCTGGCGGGAGAGGCGAAGGCATGCTCGCTTTTCCTGAGGCGGCTAGGACAAGTATATCCATCATGCAACCTTATACCAATTACTGTATGGTCGGATGACATTTGGATAGGAAACGCGAATACTTCATGCCGAGACTTGCTCCTTGCACCTAGGATGACCGAGGTCTTGGATGTCAAGGAAACCAAAGTCCCTAGAGCTTCTTCGGCGCAAAAAATCTAGTTTATTCTTGTACATATGGGTGAGTTCGTCGATATATATCAGGTAATAGTAAAGTGTATAGTGGAGTCAGTTTACGACATTTGTGGGGTAGAGGGTAGTTTTTCTTCTGAACTCATATAATGCTCATTTCCGAGTTTACTCCTCAGGTTTAAGTCATCGGAAATAAATGAGTCTCAAATGTTTTACAAACATACAGAGGTTCAACCATGAGATGTTAGGACTGGTTTGTCAAGTATCAAACCTTCCCCCTCGCAGATCGATAGCAAACATCAGAAAAAGTCGAGACGTTCTTGGTTGCTAGACGAAGATTCTTTGAATGACTCTCATGGATTTAGATGATTATTTCATACGAATTTCAAAAATTACGTGATATAAGAGCAAAACTATACAGGCACTCCCTGTTTACCTGGGTGCTAAATCACTGCAATCCCTCTACAATTCAAAGTCAAGCAGAGGAAAGGCTGTCTAAAACCAGACGACAGTGAGATAATAATCGCGTAATACTTACGCGGTAGCACGGCTTCATACGAGAGGTTTGTAATGCTGTTTGAACAGAATACGAGTCCTTGTAATAGAGTTTGAAGACTATTCTCTGTGACACTTATCACGTGTAGACAAGAGAGTTAGAGAGAATCTCAATCATGCAACCCTTCGTTGGTAAGGAGAACTATTTTTCCTTTTCTTCCGCAGACAACGAGGGCTGAAACTCACTGACCAGCACCCTGTTAACAGAGTGACCACAGAGTAGTCCCTTGGACAATAGATGAAAGCAACTGGAACCCTATATTACCTAGGGCTCATTGAACTCGAGGTCTCGCCGATCGTCCCAGCACCTTTTTTAAGGGACTCCGCAATCTCAGCAGAAGTGACTAATAAATGTCGACGGCAAATTTGGATTTTGGGAAATAATGTCCTTAGTGCTTTACCAGACTAGATTAGTAGCTAAAAATCTTATTATGTACCTCCCAGAATGTGAATGGAAACCTAGGCATAATCTCGGAGAAAAATAGTAATTCTAAGTGATATAGAGAGCACGTGGGTTGGTTTCTGACTATTTCCTTTCTACTTGGTAGCATTTGACTAACGGGAGCATATTCTTCCTTCCCCGGTCGTAAAAGACTAATAGGTGGGTACTGTCCATCCACCGTGAGGGCCTCCCAAATTTCAACCGTACCCTTGTCACCTACCGAACATCAGCACAATTCGACTTGACGAAATTTATCAACCTTATCAGGTCAGCAATGTTAAGGCCGGGAGGTTTCAGGTTGTTGACCGGACCGATGAATTCCTCCACCAAGACTCAAAACAACACTAGAAGTACGAAGCAGGACGCTGCGGGGGAGCCTCGAACCAAATCCGAAAGGTCTGGAGGCATGAACTTGGTGCAAGCTCCAAAACCCAAAACCCAAGGCCGGAGACTTAAACCCCGAAATCCGTATCAGCAGATACAGTACGAGTCAGTGAACTTTTTCGCTCCACGTCTTGGCCGAGTGAGAGAGTGATGAGCAAGCACACTTCGAGGATCACCTCGGACTGGCACTTACTGCAAAGTGACACCGGAAAATTTGGATGCGACTATCTCGCGTAGTCGAGATATCAACAGACTCTCGTTGCAGAAGATCTACTAGGGTATGGTAGGACCTCTCGAGTAGAACTCCGGCTCCGCGGTTCATGCCCAAGCCCAAGCCCAAGTCAACTAGTCAAGTGCCATACGTCTCCGAAGTGTCTTCCGAGATAACAACTCCAACATGGACGCAGAGTGGAAAGCATATCGTGTCGAGAGCAACATCACAGCTGACTGGCTCTGACCCTAACCTGAGACATGATCCTGCATCGAATCTCAGCGTGCTTGCAACCATCTCATTCCCAACATCCACAGATCTACTCGTGCCGGCTGCATATGCAGATGTCAAAGTCACATCCCCTCCCGTACTTCGCGGAGTTCATCTCGACGCGCATACGGCACATTCCCCGCCTCCCATGTTGCATCGGAGACATCCGGTCCGAGGGTTAAACTTCCACAGTAGGAAGTCTATCTCCGATTCACAGGCAGATACTTACCTTTTTCAGTGGGCTGGAAATGTGAGCAGATACATAACACGGACTCCGAGCACCGAAAAACTCTGTTACCCCAGGAATCCAAGGTCCGCATTTGCAGCTCACCGAAAAAAGTGAGTTTTTGTCTGTGTCCGCACGAAGCTTATATCGAGACTTGGAGTGGAACGGCGGTTATCTTCAACTCTTACCAGCCACGACGGTTCTGACTCAAACTTGGTACTATGTAGTTCTCGCAATTGCCAATAAGAATCACTCTACAACAACCAAATGTGTTTCTGCCCGTGGGGTTTAAAGTAACTGTAATTCATGCGTTTTCAGCATCGCCGAAAATATAATCTGTAAGCCAAAGGGGATCGTTCATACGATTTTTCAACGTATGCTTCTCGTACCAGTAACTTGGCGGCTGTGGATTTTTGAACATTGGTCTGATATCGCAATTCCCTGTAGAAAGCAACTCAATGTGCCCAACGCCGCTTTATTATTTTAGTGTCAGCTGCGCAAGCGTTGGTACGAAACATAAAATCTGTTTTCATCACGGTCTGACATCTCTCGTTCGTAAAAGGCCCCGTCCTGTATGGTTTTCGCAAGGCTTACCGGTTTGGGATGAACGTCAACGATTGCTATTACTCAGTAAAAGAGTGATTTGAAACTTCCATGGGCCGGAATTTGGCTCACCCTCTTGGCTACTTCGTAGCATGCTCCGCCGGTTCGCAGGGGTGTTTTCTAGAAGCACCAGAAACAGTCAGTAGTGAGTCCCGATGGGAAATAACGGCTTTCGTAAGTAGGGGTAGTTTAGATTAACTGACTAAACGCGCGTGGGCTGCATGGCCCTCGGCTGCTCTGAGAGCACCATGCCCGTACAGTACTACCCCAGCTGGTCTGGATGTCAAAGTGATCGCGGCGGCAACGACGGACGAGATAATATCTACACGTGGGAGGGTGGCCAGAGAGGAAACGGGGTGGTTCAAGAGAAAGTCTATGATTTGTGGCATTGGAAACAGACATTCGCGCCACTAACTCCTATCACAGCGGGGGGGGCTACAATTCAGACCAAGTATACTTCGTCATTAGCCAAAAAAAAACACTACTTTAGCGTTCTGTCAGTGTGGGGGGTTTTATGTTTTTATTTTTTCCTCTCAATATGCCATGTTTATTCTAAGCCATATAGCACGAGCGGGAAACGTTATATTGTATTATTATATATAGGGAGAAAACTACTATAGAACCCCTTTTATCTTCACTATTCCGCCTACTGTACCCATGGTTCCCGACTCGTTAGACAAGATTCCAACTAACCTATACCTTAGTTGATAGTTATCCCCTCTAGGTCTCGAGCGAGTACATTCTCAAGAAGGTGTCTACACAAATAGAATCGCCTTAGTTTCCTATTCTAAGATAAGCCTTTCTCGTTGATGGCGGCTCTTTATTTGATTGTGTCGAGCGTCTTGCTCATAGGCCGCTGCTCTTAATTGTGACCCTTCATATCGACCTTTATGTAATATTAGAAACGTGTCCTGCTCCCTCCTCTGCTTATATACTATAACCTGCCTTCTTCCAATTTATATCGTCTCACAAGCCTTTCCCTCGGTCGTGGGTATATATTTTGAACAACCCTAGTGTACGTAAGTGGAGGTGTAAAGTAAAGGGCATTTGTAGCAGAGGTAGTAAAAAATTCCGTTCCGAAGCTTCCGAAGCGTGCTAGCTTCATTCGACTCGGGGTTTGATTGTCTGGTCGATGCGGTTTAGAGAGCGTCTGATGGTAAGATGTACTTTCAAATGGTGGATATTTGGTCTGAGACGAAGTACTTCGTATCTCATAGGGACTTGTGTAATTACGATTCAAAGAAATCCGAAGGCCGAAATAAAGGAACTACTCTGTAGATTGCTAATAGTGTAACTTCTTATTGGTTTTATTTCCAGCTTTAGGGACTATAGCTATAATGTACATTGTGAAAGGGCTCGTTAGCAATAAAACCGTTTCTTTCTCATCTGTTTAGATTTAGAAGGTTTCTGAAGGTATAGGCGGGAAAATATTGTGCAACAATTTCATCACGTTCGTGAAAGACAAGTCAGCTCGATTTCATAGTTGAAAGTGGAGAATGCCCTCTACATGCTATTCTTCCCCGTCTCGTACTAAGTGGGTTTTCTGCCCATTCAAAACAGTGAGTGCGTACGTACACATTCGTTCGGAGTACGGTATTGTTCGATTTAAGACTTCATCTCTTGGTCCCGGGAGGCCGGTCCGGATCCTGCACTTAGACTGTGTGTATCCGTGTGAAAAGAAGCGAATCAGAAGCCGTGGAAAGCATTCCAGGACATGATGGCGCGTATGCAAAGGCTGTCGCAGTGGGACCGGACTGTCGGATCGTTTGTCGTCAGCTAACGATGTGGGGGTGAAGGAAGCCGGTTCAGGTTTCGCGGTAAGGTGAGAGCCAGTCAAACACATAAAATGAAAAGGTATCGGTCGGAGTTAAGGAAGCAGGAAGTCGAAGGTGATGATATCATAGTAGAGGGCTATTGTGAGGTGATGCTTGGATGAAACATTGCAGACGATAGGTATCTAAGCAATGAGATGGTTCACTCTCTCGAGTCCATCTCTCATCCAGTTAGAGATGTCAAACTCGGATTCGGAACATAAGCTACGAGAATTTCCATGTCCGTCGTTTCACTAGCGTCAACTATCATCCTTGCTTGTTCGCTCAATTCCATCAACAAGACAAATAATCAGCAGACAACAGACTCCTGCATAGTGCAAATCCATTTTACTCCAAATGAACTATCTCATCAATTATCGTCTTTCTCTTCCATCTCGGATCACCTACAGTTGACATTGAAACGTCACCTTCATCGCATAATAAACAGATGT
This sequence comes from Diplocarpon mali, assembly GCA_024741835.1. Lineage (NCBI taxonomy): Eukaryota > Fungi > Ascomycota > Leotiomycetes > Helotiales > Drepanopezizaceae > Diplocarpon > Diplocarpon mali. Next base: position 33,884 of record JAENRP010000181.1, read on the forward strand.
CACTTAAGGCAAGGGCCACTTATAACTCGGGCAACATTGGCAGCGCTTCCATGGCGTGGTTTTAATTTGATCAAACGAAACGTTTTTTCGGATGGGAGTTTCGGTATAGCAAAATCATTTTTGCTTCATAGTTCATTTCGTCGTCGCGAAGATTACCGTACTTTCAACCTCGCTTACCACAATGAATTGCCAAGTCATAGATGTACAGGAGATATTGCAAGAAAAGGAAAATGCACTTGCTAAGTCACCTCCTCTGATTGGGATTACTCGCCAAAGATCCACGGTATAGCAGGAGTAACGATAGTAGTGTAGAGTAGTAGTAGATGTCCGAGGTGCTTACTTCATCCCGTCGCAGCTCACTACGATGCAACAACATCATTAAGCATCGTACATGTAATTTGGCCATCAATTGGGAAGAATCATAATCGGCTTACAAGCTACATTGGTACAAGTAATGTTATTGATTGAAACTTATTGGAGTTGAACCATGGAATAGCGTATAACTACCTGGAGATCGATATCAATTCTTACCGCCTACCGCAAGGGGTTGACTGTGTTTTTGTTTCTTGATACGATCCTTCTGGGAGCGCAGCGATTTGTATTCCTTATCTTATGGTATTACTACATCTATATCGAGGAAGATGAAACGCTATGTTGAGGCTGGCGTAGCCCTATCCTAAAGTCTGCAATTCCAGTGAAAACCCATATGATCAAACAGCTGATTGAGAATCGTTCCAGGCCATTAACATCTTCCTAAAAACCATATACACACACTTCCTTCCTCTGTCAATGTACGAGAACCTCTCCTACTAATCTTTGCATCCCACCCTTTTTCTAAGAGTTTGCTTGGGCACTTATGACGAAACGCGACTGACGAGGTGGGAGATGTTATTCCTTATCTTGAGGGATATTCAGGTTTGGACTTCAGACTTCAGTGATGTGTATTTTACAGTAGTGGTGGAAAACAGGACAGTATCAATATTTAAACCCGGATTAAGACTCAAGAAGAGCAGAGAAATAAGAGGCCTTATTGGACGGGGGAAAGGGATAACAACACCTACAAGGAGGTTGTATACCATGATAGATAGTAATAAGGATAAATACAGTCATAGCCTTATATAGCCAAGATAGTAAAATCGGTATCAATACAACATACCGGAAACTAGCTCTACAGTCTTGAACTGAATTGAAATACTCAAAGGGAGCGATCATATTGCGTCCCATCAAAAAGACCAATGCGAAGATGGAAATGTTACACAAACTTATAAATAGCCACACTACTTTCTCTATCCTTCACCTCACACAACCGCACATACACTTCCCTCTTTCACAATAGCTACCATCGCTCACCATGTAAATGCACAATTCCAAGCACAATGATACTTATCACCATGCAAAAGCCAATCAAATTACTCGACAGCATTCGCTCAAACTCATCATGGAAAAGATGCCACTGCCCCACGCTTTTCATGCGCGTCTACTCCTACTTATTGGCGCTTGTGTCCCGTTGGCAGCCATACTCAGTGTCATCTTACTCCGCATCCCGGTCTTGACCAGTGTCTTTTTATCCCCAGCAGCCTTCTCCTCCTTCTCGTTCGGCTGCAAAATAGTTTTCTTTTCCTTCATGCCACTCACATTCTCACCTCGCTTCTCCTTCTCTACATCACGTTCACCCTTGCCCGAGCCCTTGTTATTCTGGAATTGCACCAGATCCCCAGCCCACACCACGCTCTTCTTCTTACTCGCCTTCGCCTTCCCCTGCTTCTCCTTCTCCTCAAACACGTCCTTTAGCGCCCGCTTTCTAGAGACCGGATCCTCCTTCTCCTCTGCCTTGTTGGCCAAGAAATCGTTAGGATGCATAGCACCGCCTTTGTTCTTGCGCGTGTTGAATTTCGTCAGGGCAGCGAGCTCCTTGTCCTCGTTGCAGCGAAGCGTGACAGTGCTGTCGCCGTCTTGGCCGATGCGGCGTACAGGAATCAAGCTGGATGCTGTTGAAGCGGCTTTACCAGGGAGGCGAGTTCGACCGCTGCGGCGTATGGGTCTGGGTTCTGTGGTGCCTTCTTTAGAGGGAGTAAGTTCATGATCACGCTTGTGACCTTTGGGTAGTGCAGGGCCGGGAGCATTAATGTCAAATTCGTTTTTAAAATTTGGTAAAGATGGTGACGAGATGGATTCCACAGTTTCCAAAGGGATTTGGATAGGTGAGTGAGGCAATGAGCGTTTTCTGCTGGGAATTGAGGTTTTGGCCTTGGCTGCTTTTTTGGCTTTGACTCGCGTGAGGAAATCTCGGAGCATATCCGTGTCATCTTGCTCGGAGGTTGTAAATATAGTATTATCGGAAATTGTTTCTGTGAGTTCTATTGTCGAATCTGGCGTGGAGGTTTCGCGAAGCTCCTGATTTAATTGGTCTGTTGGATTGGACGGTGCATCGTTGGACATTGGGATAGAAATAGGGTCAATGAGCTCCAAATGCTTCGCAGCTTCTTCTGAGTTCTGTTCCAGAGAATCGACTGAGATAATCGGAACGTCCTGCGAAGGTGACCCCAAGATCGAGTTTCTTTTGGGCTCAGGTGGGGAAATTTCCTCCTCTTTTTGAAACAATAAATTTTTCACAAGAAACTCCGAGGGAATTTGTCGTTCGGATATCTCCTCTGCTTGCTGCTCAACATCCTCTGAGCAGACTTCGTCTTCGCCAAGTCCGGAGAGATGTTGCTCCTTAGGAATGTGTTGCTTTTCCAATGAGACCTTTCCAGTCTCGGTGATTTCACGGATTTTATTGGACACGGTCTCCAACGACTGTTGGCTCACTGGCTCGCTCTGAATTCTAGTTTCAGCGGAAAGCCTAGGCTCTCCGTCCTCGGATTCTGCATCTTCTAGAGCCACTTCAGGGCCGTCCACAGCAGAGGCGACTGCATTTTTGACAGGAGTTTCAGCGCTGTTCATTCGAGCCACAGTCGCGATGTTCTTTAGAGCTGCAGACTCTTGAGCTCCACCCACGATAGGCATAGCAATCTCTTCCTGAGCCGAGCTTACGCGCGTGTTTCTAGTACTCCGTCTTGTACCCCACCGTTGAGCAGCCTTTCTCTTGGATATCGGAGTCTGTACATATTTGACAGGCGTAGCTGGGTCAAGAACATTTTTCATGGCAATCGAATCAAGCTCAGCCACAATTTTGTGAGTTGTTTGGGGAGGTTGTTCTGCGATAGTTTCCAGACCAGTGGGTTGGATGGTGAAAAGTGGAGGTTGGTTTGATTGTGAAAGCTCTTGACCCTCGATGATATCGAATGCGATATTTTGAGAAATGGGCAGCGCTGTCTCGACGTCGGAAAAGTCCGTGTTGTGCTCTTTGTCATTAAGTGAGACTGTGGAATCATCACCTTTCATCTCGTTCTCTAGCCATGACACCGCGTCTTGCTGCGAGGGAGAAGTCTTTTCGTCTTTGTTCAAAGTCTCAGGCTCAGTGGCCTGCTGATCTGCCAATTCCTGAGCGTCTTGTTCACTTAAGGTCTCTGAGATGCTCTCCCGTTGCGGCGAAAAATTCTCGGAGGTTTGAGGTTCTTCCAAAACAGGAGTGATAACAGGGGATTGAAGCAAAACAGACGGCGAGGTCGCAATGCCCTGGAATGCTTCGACAGTAAGTGATGTCCCTAGACCCACATATCGGTTCGAGATTCCAACCTCCAAATTGATATCAAACGACTCCCTTCTCATCATAGCCTCTCCACCAGACGAATTCTCGGCCACCAAATCTTCACTCGAGATCCGCCAACTCACCCCCTTACTCTTTCTCCGTCTTGGTTCCTCTCCCCTCACACCATTAAGCAGTGCGCTCATCGAGCTCTGCACTCCCGCCACCACAGAAATATTACCCTCCACTCTCCCCAGTGCCTTCCTCGGAGTAATTAGATGATTAGCATTGGTCCTCTTCCTCGGCACCACAAGCGCATCCTGATCCCACCCTCTCTTCCTTGGACTCCCCCCGAACTCCTCAACTCCCAGCTGCTCTCCCTTCACATCCACGACATCCATCCACACTGGCCTGGTGATATTCTCCTTACCAACCGCCCCTCTCATCCGCTTCCTACTACCTTTCCCGCCTTTCTCGAGCTCGGCATCTACCGCGTTCTCTTTATCCTCGTTCGCGGTTTGGTTAGTGGAGCGCATGGAGAAGGAAGGCTTCTTCCATATCTTCTGTCCAGCGAGACGTGGCGCGTGTGCGGCGACGGGCGCGCGATCCCAGGGTTTGTTGCGCCGAAGAGAGGGCTGGGGAAGGAAGGCGTCGCGGTAGATTTCTCTGTTTTGGATTATCAGTACCAATTCCGAGTCTTCCAGAACTAAAGGTAAGGGGGTGCACAGGTTGAACACACAATTCTCCGTCTGTGACTTCATTCTTCTCCTGTGAATTCGTAACGGTATCCATATCCATATCCATCGTGAAGAAAATATACGCATGCGCGAACCGACTTCTCCCTTTCGTTCGGCGTCTTCTCTATTGTACAAGGGTAGCAATATTCGAACGAAATATACCAAGGGTGTCATAAATACTGACGATTCCTCCTACAGTATCCGTTGGGAGGAATATTAGTTGTCGGCTGTATCTTATTCGTGCGATGGAAGCGGTAGAGTGAGCTGGAGTGTTTGTTTACTTTTAGTATCTCCACTTTTTATCTTTTTCACTACCACCAAAATCGGACTAGAGGTATTACTAGCGTAAAAATAATTGAGGTCCGGACAAGACGTCGACAACCTCATCCACCAGAGACTCCACGCCATTACCCAACGCGATCACTGCCACATACAGAGCAATCGGACCTTGGAAATCTAGAGGAGGACGCGGATATCGGCCGTCAGAATGCCGCCGAAAGGCTCTTCTACAGCCCTGCAGCCGATGCGCTTGCCTCCCCTCCCAAAACTACGTGTACGGCGCCCGAACCAGGCAGAGGCGAATCCTTGCCTGGCGATTATGAGTTCGATGTTAAGTACGTTAAATTACTTCCTGCCTTCCTCATGGGAGCGTATCGGGTGGTATAGGCTGGGGGGTGAACCAGACACGATTGGAGATTTGAGAGTCGAGGACAGCAGTCGGAGAGAATGTGGAGAAAATAGGAGAGGATGTAGGCTAACATTTCGCTACAGCATGCTGGGCTTCATCCGGCTACGCAGCTGCAGGGTGTCAGGCTTTCGAGACGCAATTGAGAAAATGTATGGATACGCCTGTATGTTGTTTCCTGCTCTCCTACCCAATCTCCCAACTCCAAGCCCAAGCCATCGAGTACATTTACACACATGTCACTCCATATCATAATTCTCACTAACATACCTCTCCTCAGCGTCCGAAAACCCTGAAGAAAAACACCATTAACCATCACCTATCGCGCATGTATCCGAACATCGTCGGGCCTCGGAAGAGGAAATGAGGTGCTAGTCCATTCACTTGCTCTCTTTCCTCTATGATACTGCTATACCTGCCCTATCGACTTTCAAACAGATGACGTTTAAGGGAGGGTTATACTGAGACAGGAAGAGTCATGGAAAGAGTAGTGGTGGATATTGACTTGAAAGGACATACCAGGAGAAAATATGTTTGTTTGTCTACTATACCATACATACCTTTACTCCACCCTCCTCTCAGCGACGGACTACAATGAGATCTGGGATTGGGAAGACCGGGATAGAGCAAGGGGAAGAAGAAATACTGTATTTTTTGTATTTGTAAGAAAATATAGTCATTGAAGGGTTGTCCCTTTTTCTTCTGTCTGGTTCTTTTCCACGATCTAGGATTCCCATTTCTCTGTTTCTATTTACATCTGTTCCTGTCTCTGTTTCGGCGTGTAGGCAATGGAACAAAACAGCAAACAAATAATGTATTAGCAAACCAAATACAAACACATCCACTGCAATGCAAAGATTAGATCCTGAAGAACAAAACTCAAAAGATAAAATCCAACTGCATGCCAGAGCCAACGTCAACATCTACATTAGAACACACACGCAGAGATCAAGGAATAAACAAGGTATTAAGCATTCAAGTCGGCAATATTGCCCACCCCAAGTACATTAAAACATCCCCTATGAGAAACCAAAGGTCTTGGCTTCAATCTGCATTCGCACTTGATTGGAAATCTATCACCCAATTAATCACTACCGAGGTATCCGTCCGAGTCCGGAGTTTCCAGATCTCCGGCTCCAATGGAGGGATTTAACTTGTGTGGATATGTAGGAAAGCATTGTGAGAAGAGACGCGACGTGCACAGATAAACAGTTGGCAGGCATTGAACAAAATGGACAAACAAACAAGCTAAAAAAAGCAGTCGGAGGAGGCTTCCCCACGCTGATCCCATAGCTAAAGGTAAAACCAACGTCACAAATCGCAGGGATATAGCATACCTGGTATTTCTTCACGCATCAAGTGCAACATATAAAGCCAAGATGTGATCTACCCGTCTTATTCTCATTTGAAAGCTAATTGCTCCGCCTTAACCACCACACCCTTCCCCGACTCCTTTACACTTCCGACTCATCCATCCCTTCTCATTCGTCCATCACGGCAAAGGAGACATCCCTACATCACCGCCTATACGCTCCGAGCTCACGCACCACATCGTCGGGGACACGTTATATGAATATAAGATGTGGCTCCACGCATCAGCAGCAAGAACACAACAAGACCTAAACAGCAGAGCCTCGTGACGCCACTTGAAAGTAGAACCCAAACCCTCAAGGACGGCAGCTAGACAAAAATGAGAAATAAAAACGAACGACCAATGCATGCAACCCACAAGCCAAAAGATTGACAATCTTTCGTCTCAGCATCACACAAGTCATCTGACCCGTCGCTGAGTAGTTCCTTGATTCTTTGACGAAAGAGAAGGGAAGGAAAAACGACGGCAGGTATCATAGATTCCCCCACGCACCGGCAATGCAAACCAAACCAACCATTCAAACTCAAACTATCAAAATTTATCTCCTTCGTTCTAACACCTCCGTTCCGTTCTTGGAACTGGCTCAATGGGCAGGTAAAATATACTAATTCTCCAAACTAAGACAAAACAGCTCGATCTCCCCGAGCTGTCCTTGATGGTACTGATGCTTCTGCGCCTCACGCCACTCCTGAAACGCGATCTGGATGTCGTCGTCGGACTCAATCGTCACGAAATCTCCATCCTCGTCACGATACCGCAGCCGCATTGTGCCGGCCGCGATGGCATTGTTGGAGAACCGGCCGACTTTGGCGTCGATGCGGTCAACGAGTGATTGATAGGTAATATTAAACGCAACAACAAGTGTCACGTAGTTGCCATCGCAGTTGACTTTGACCTTGAGTTGGGTGGGCAGACCCATATCACTGTCTCCTGACATGGCGCTGTTGAGTGGAGGCGACATGGCTCGACTATCCTGCATGTTTGAGGGGTACTGAGCTGTGTTGCCCCGCGGATATTGGGGTACAATCGGATGATGTGAGCCTGGCGGCATTCGTTCTCGTTGCGTGCCGGGAGACTGGGTATTTGTCCTCGTTGGTAGTCCATTTGGAGAGCTATTTTGAGATCGAGGGATTCCGCTGTCGTAGGCAGGGTGAAGATGAGCTGGGATACCCGGTACCGCTGGTACGGGGCCACTGATCAAGCCATTCGGAAGCCGTCGAGACCCGTTTTGCGGCGCGTTGATATCAGGTGTACTGTAAGATCGGCTCCGTTGCGCTGCAGCTGCCTGTGCTGATTGGTGAGGCATGGCCGGCAGGGAAGGTCTCTGCGGTGTCCTGCCATTCATCTGGTATGCATCTGCGGGGGTCTGACTGCCTCTTGAAGGGGCTCGAGGCTGTGCTGGTGCGGTATATCTGTTGTAATCGGCATTTTCCCATCCATTTTGCGGTGTACCTTGCCGTGGAAACGGGAAAACCTGTGAAGACCCACTTATCCTTGAAGATGCAGGTGATTCTGCAACGGGTGAAAAGTATGAGTCCCCTCCCCTTTGCCCTGGAGAAGGCATCTGAGCCCCGAGTTGGGTTTGCAAGCTTAGCGGGGGGTTTTGCAGTGCCCCCATGGGGAAGCGAGGCGGCGGCGCTCTTGCAATCCCGGCTAATGACGGGCCACTTTCTCCTGTCGTCGCTCTTGACCGAAGACTCGAGTTGGAGCCGTTTCGAATCATACCCGGATCGGGGCCGGGATAAGTAGAATTTGGTAATGGTGCGGATGCTGGTAGACTGTATTCATCTTCGTCATCGTCATCTTCTTGTTGGGCATATGGGTTAGGAAGAGGAGCTGTCTGGTCTCTCATCCACGCGAAATCTGCTGCTGGTGCCTCGGGGCTACTGCCAGCGACGGTGCTGGCATGCTGTTTCCGTTGCCCATCGACCCCTTCATACCACTTTCTCATCGTCTCCTCATTTGAAAACCTTATGATGAAGTTTTCTACTCCCGGGTCTCCCTTCCAGAAAATCTGAACACTGTACGAACCTAGTACACGGTAAGCCATTTCCAATTTAGTCAGACTCAAGCCATACCCTGCTTTGCTAATGACATAACCTCAGTTACATTGGTCATGAAGATTCGCCCTTTGAGTTGAAGTTTGGCATTCTTGTTAGGCTCCTTCCTGTTCTTATCTTTCTTATCCTTTTTGTCTTTCTGAGTACCCAGAAGTTTTTCTTTTGATTTGTTGGGGTTGACTTCTTTGCAGCACAGAAGAATGCGCTCAAAAAGGTATATCGTGTACTGTTCAAAATGTGGGCAAATAGTGCCCTTCTTGTCAGCAAAAGATCTTGCAAGTAGTGTCTCCCCGTTCAGGTGATTGACGCTTTGAAATTCATGAAATGTCATTCGGTGTAGGAAGTGCTCGAGATCCTCTTCAACGGGGTGTTGTTGGTCTTCAGAACTGTCTTCTACAGTTTCGGAAAAGAAAACATCACTAGGGAAGACCACATCCTTTTCCCAACCGTCATCTGCATGGGTAAGAGAGTGTTGGCGCGAAGACAGAGTCGCCTTGCGCTTGGTCAAGTCTCTGATTGACTGCAAATTGTGAAGACTGAAAAGGGGTCGTACTTCTTTCTGCACGTCGCTTTTGCCCGTCACCACCGGGAAGTGTCCGTGCTGTAGCAATTCTCCAAACTGCTCAACTCGGTGCATCTTCCAATCATCCACCCGAGCGCATAGATCTTCCAAGGCCTCAGCCCTCAGTTCTCGGTCAACAGCCGAGTTCGCTTGCGTGAGGACTCGATTTGCAGCCTCAATACCAGAATTCAAGTCTGCCCTGGTCTCGTCGTCCGCATTCGTCTTGTCTCTCAAGTCCTGTAGAAATTCAGTGTGTATCCAAGATCCTTGGCCTCGAGTTAGGTGTACCTTTAGCAGTAGGGGATACTTGACCAGCCGCTGCATCGGTTTCAGGAGAAATCCATCAAGGGTGTTAAAGTCGACGACGACCGGGTGGTCTGCCAGAGCTATCTTGTCGAATTCTTTCTTGGCAATTGCCGCTGCCTTCCGTTGGTTGGCGATGAAAGGTTGGTAAATCCCAAAACCTTCTTCAGAGTTGTTAAATGGTAGTCCCCATTTCTGGTCCCTGTCCGCTTGGTAATTTGTTGACTCTATCTTGATAAGGAACCTTCTTTGGAAATCTAAGATCGCGTTGATATTCAAGAATATGTCGTGCACCACGTCCCCCGGGATCACCCCTTTCTCCTCTATCGTCTTCTTCAACTCGTGTAAGTTCTCCAGATCCTGTACATATTTGCGCTCCGTGTCTACAAGTTCTCGGACAACATGATCCCGGTAGCTCATCTTTCCGGCCATGGCTGCTGCTGGGACGGCGTCGACTCCTCCCGAGGTCAGAAGATTTCCCTTCTGCTCTGCAATATCGAGAACAATGTTGATGACTTGAGTGACCTTGATGTGGACAGTTAGCAAAAATGATTCATCCGCGCTGGACTTGAAAAGGCACTTCTGAATAATCCGAGCAACGTCATGAAATCAGAGCAAGTGCAGGCTGAAACGCACCTTGACGAAACCCGTCGTGTCATCACCGAAGAGATCCTGTAATGAGAAGCACTCTCCAGGAGGTAGCTTCAGTTCCTTCAAGCACGCGGCTACAAATTTAAACGCTGCACTCTTGGCCCTTTTCGTCTCCGGTGTCTTCTCATCTATGCCCAGGGGCTCCGGCGGCTTCAGCGAATTGTATATAGTGACCAGTGGCGTTCCCTTCCGCAGACATCTCCATAACGACGAGACTGGATCCATATCCTCCCCCTCGTCCTCGCTGTTGGAATCACTGAGATGGGCTTCGAAGTCGGGCACAGTTGCCAACCTCTGCCGCAAGTTTACGCATATCTGGTAGAGCGATCTCGACGCGTCGGCCCTCTGGTTAATGATGTTATTGGTCGCGATTACATTCCCGCCATTCTGGGTCATCTGAGCCGGTGGTGCGGCGGGTGCTACGAGGGTGGCCGAGCTGGTCATGGACGACAGCGATGTCGAGGACGACGAGGTGAATGCGGTAGACCCGGAAAACTGGGAGGATCGCGAGCTGAGGCTCAAGGAATTCATAGTGTGGCCCAGTCCCGGCATGCCATTGCCCGCCCCTCGTGTGTTGAAGGCCGGCGCAGTGTTGTTTCTGGAGAGGGGTCCATGAGACTGCGCCATATGAGAGGCGACAGTCGAGGGGCGTAGTGGCAATCTTAAATTGCGATACGATGCGATACGGCGGACTATGATGCGAGGTTCACAAGAAGCCCAAGGGCTGGACGTCGAGATAGGTTAAGGGTGGTTTGTGTGAGGTGAGGTGAGGCGAGGCGAGGTGAGGTGGAGGTGAGGCGAGGAGAGGCGAGGAGAGGCGAGGCGAGGAGAGGAGAGGAGAGGAGAGGTGAGTGAGGTGAGTAAAGTGAAGTGAAGTGAAGTGAAGTGAGGTAAAGTGAGCGCCGACCCGAATCCTTCCTCCATTCCAGTCGAAGAGAAACAGGAGGAACAGCAGGCCGTCGTACGGTAGCGGTGACGGCTGATGGAACACTGGGCCGGCTCTTCGGCTTCAGGTTGATGCATCGGAATTCTCCACTGACGATTTACTTGTACCCCACTGCTAAGCACCCAGTCTCAGGAATGCTACAGGCCGCGTGATTTTGAGCACTAGCAGTGTCTCTTGTGTACAATTCTGCTCGCACCCCGATAATCTTCCAAACTGGCAGCTCGACGGCATAGCTGAATAGCCTCGATATTGCCATAGTTCATCACCAGCGGTAGGAGCAGCCACCCCCTTTTTCTCGATTCCCATCCTGTGGGCAGAGTCGATAGATTGCGCCTATCCACCCCCAGACGATCTGACCCGACCCCGTGTTTACAATCTATTCCCTGTACAACTCCGTTTGCCGGTCTTGACTAAACAAGCAAGCTGTGCTGGTTCATCAGATATTCTCCCGCGCACGTCTGCCCCCCACGCTGCCAGAGCCTCATTGCGTGCTGTTTCCGCCGGCGACAACCGTGTGTCCTGCGAAAGAGAAGGGCCTGGGTTACTCTGCCAATCAACCGGACCGGGAAGGAAGCAGCAGTTGGACATCACCGGCGCGATGACACCCTACGGAGGCTCCCCTCAGGATGAAGGCTACAGCGAAGACCCTCTTACCGTAGCCAAAGCGGGATCACTACCACCGTGGGTTGCAAACATGCCACCGCCAGAGAGGATGGGTACGTTTGGAGTCGGGGCTTCCTCGAAAAGAAAGGATGCCTAGGCACGAGGCTGACCCGTCTACAGAATACGTTATGAATATCATATCAGGTCTGCCAACCTGGGAAGTCGCCGAGATCGTCACTCGACTGCGACATCGTCTTCATATCAACTTCCTGAACTATATGCCTCCAGAGGTCTGCCTCAAGGTTCTCGGTTTCCTGGACCCCGCCTCTCTGATCAATACGGCCCGCGCCTCGCGAGAATGGATGGTTCTGGCTTTGGACAGGAGATTATGGCAAGAGCTATATGTACTGGAGGGCTTCAAGGTCATACAGTCCGAGGTAGACCGGTTCGAGGCCTCTCTGAATGTGGAATCGCCGAGTGCCGAGCGCGCAAGAACCGCTGCACAGCATGATGAGGGGCACGCAAGCAAGAGACGGGCTACTCCGCAGCGTACAATTCAGCAGGTAGACATGGACTACGAGATGCAGGACGTTGATATGGGGGCTGGCAAGCAGGAATCTATCTTCGGGGAGCAACACACAAAGATGTATGTCTCGGCCAGATCGGACTCTGATATCCCAATGGCTTCGTCTTCGAAAAGCCAGCAGTTGCCGAGTAGAGTGGGAAAGAGCCTGCCGACTAGAGTACTAGTCCCACCCAGGTCGATGGAGTCGCCTCTTTCCGGTATTTCCTCGCTGGTTGCAGTCGACAAATCCGACAATCGCAAGAAGTTGAACTGGCAGTATCTCTATTCACAACGGCGAAGGTTGGAGGCGAACTGGGAGAGTGGAAAATACACCAACTTTCAACTACCGCATCCGGACCACCCACAGGAAGCCCATGACGAATGCATTTACACGATCCAGCACTCGGGCAGGTATCTGGTCAGCGGGAGTAGGGACAAGTCTATACGGATATGGGATTTGGATACCCGGAGACTCGTGAGGGCACCATTGCGTGCACATACTGGCTCGGTGTTATGTCTCCAGTTTGATGCAGATCCAGAAGAGGATTTGATTGTGTCTGGGAGTAGCGACGCTTCCATCGTCCTCTGGAAGTTTTCCACCGGACAACTTGTTCAACGAGTCCGCAATGCACACCGAGAATCTGTGCTAAACGTGAGGTTCGATAAACGTGTTTTGGTTACCTGTTCGAAAGATAAAACTATCAAGGTCTTCAACCGACAGCCGCTCAATGCAGGAGACCCAGGATATCCAATCGTCGATGGTGTTCACCCAGTTCCCACGTACCTCAACAACTATGGATTCAACCCCGCACCAACAGCCGGCCTGCCCGTGAAACCGTCCTTTTCGATCATTGCATCATTAGAAGGCCACGGCGCTGCTGTTAACGCTGTCCAGATCCATGGCAACGAAGTCGTTTCTGCTTCGGGGGACCGCACGGTAAAGGTTTGGAATTGGACAGACTCAACATGCTCGAGGACTTTGGTTGGGCATCAAAAGGGTATTGCGTGTGTCCAATACGATGGACGACGAATCGTCAGTGGCAGCAGCGACAACGAGGTCAAGATCTTTGACAGTGAGTCAGGCTTGGAGGTTGCGAGTCTCAGGGCTCATTCGAATCTCGTACGGACGGTTCAAGCAGGATTTGGAGACTCGCCGTATAGCGCCGAAGAGGACCGGGAGACTGCCAAGCGCATCGACAACGAGTATTTTGCAGCAGTGGACGCCGGGGAAGTCCCGCAAGCTGTCCAGTTGCAGAGAGGTCGGCCGAGAAACGCCGGATCCCGAAAGCCGGAAGACATAACCGCGTATGGCGCAAAAGTACCACCGGGAGGCGGCGGCGGCAGATTTGGCCGTATCGTCTCTGGTTCCTACGACGAAACCATCATCATATGGCGGCGAGACAAAGAGGGCATCTGGAAAGCACAGCACACACTGCGACAAGAACAAGGTGCGTTCGCAGCCTCCAGGGCCGTCGTTCCTGAAAGGAGCACAACAGGCGAGAATGTGGCCAGCCAGCCTTTTCAGACTCCCGCACCACCAGTTCCAGTCTCGGTGCCATCCATAGATGTCGATGCTCCCACTGTACCTTTCGCACCTATGTCTGATCAGTTCTATCACCACTTAATCGCCATCACCGTACCCAGGGGCCCGGTAGCACTACAGAATGCCCTCAATCAGCACACACGGATGGCGAAATACCAACCGTCCATATTGGCGGCTATCGCAGAACTGCCTGCTACGGCAGAGCACATCCCGAGAATGATTTCGATTGTAGAGACTGCGTTTCAGGCTTGGCAAGAGCATCAAGGGCCACTACGGGCTGCGCAAGTTGGTGCATCGTCAAGCGCAGGCCTTTCGTCTCAGGCTGGTCCCTCGTCGCAACCCGGCCCGTCGTCGAACGCAGGTTCTTCATCGCAAGCAGGCCTCTCGCAACAAGCACCTCCGCTCCTCCAGTCCTCCCAACCCATGTCAATGCCCTCCTCTGCGTGGACAACCGGACACTATCTCACGCCCCCGCAACCACAGCACACCACCTCCACGGTAATTCCCACACCCCAACCACAACAGCAGCCACCACCTACTCAGGCCATGCCCACACTGCATCATCCACCGGCACAGCTCCAACTTCAAGCAGCTCCCCATCACCACCATCATCACCACGCGCACCACTTCCAACAGAGCATGGCGCGCGTTTTCAAGCTGCAGTTTGATGCGCGCCGTATCATCTGCTGTAGTCAGACGAGCACGATTGTCGGGTGGGACTTTGCGGCTAATGATGAGAAGATTGTGGAGGCGAGTCGATTTTTTGCTGCGATTGAGTAGAGCCAGGGGATCGAAGAGGGAGGTGGTTGGGTGAGGCACAGGCTGAGGGTGAGATGTATATAAGCCGAGCTCAGGGGGACGAAGAAAGGTATATAGAGACGTACAAATGAGCGAACGAACAAAGGGAAGGACGGACGTTAGTGGCTGACTAGTGCCTGTGCAGGTACAGGGAGGGCGTCGTTGCATCGCATCGCATTGTGGTTTCTAGGTGCTGGCGCATAGCGTTATGCTTTTTGTCTCTTGATGCTGGGGCGCTGGTGTCCTAATAAATTCTAATGGAATAGTTTTCGCATCCGCTCTCAACTCTCGAGATTTGGTATTCATTGAGATGTTGTTGGTAGACTCTGTTAATCTTGTTGATTGTGATGGCCATGACCAGAGAGTCTTGGGAGACCTAGGTCGTAGTGTATTACCCACCTTATGAAGAAGAAACAAGATGAGTAGCAGGGGGCTTCACACTAAGATAATTCTTTCCCGTAACCCTCCTTCTCACATCAAAAAAAGAAAAGAAAAGAAAAGAAAATAAGAAAAGAAATTATGGAAAGAAAAGAAAATAAAAGAAAAGAAAAGAAAAGAAAAGAAAAGAAAAGAAAAGAAAAGAAAAGGACAAGAAAAAGGAAGAATTCAATGGTCTCGAGCCTACGGGCAGATGCGTCATATGGTTAGAGTTGGTACATAAACATGTCATATTATATCAGGTGATTTTTTCTCGATGCATTTTGTCACTTTTACTAGCTAGTTAGTTTATTCCTGGTGTGAAGGCTGAAGCTAAATGCGATACTTCCAACGCTGGAGTGTGGACACACAGATGGATAAAATCACTGGCGTCGGCTTCAGGGGAGGGGGAAGCAGAACAGTTCCTGCGAGTTTCTATCACTGCCTTCGAGGAGAACTCGATGATAAATCCACGCACCGACATGGCTAGTAAGGAAATGGCGTATAGGAGATATTGTGTGGTTCGCAAAGGAGATAGGTTTTGTATGCTGTTGTGACGTGATGTGAGGCTTGATAATGGTTGAAAGTCTAAGTGTCTTGGTGGCTGGGCTGAGTTTTATCTATATTTCCCGTTGTCCTGACTGAATCAGTTTGATAATGAGGTTGAGAAGATGGCTAGCCTCGGGGCTATGCGCCTTTTCACGGTGCTGATTACGGTGAATTACAGTGAATTACAGATATAGGTGTAGTTGTGGATGTAGATCATGAGGAGAACTTGACCTGTGTGGTTGAGAAAGAAGAAAAAGGCACAATGACGGATTTAGTCAGCTGGTCAGAGCCTCTACGGTATGTGCCGCTCCGCTGGTTTACACGCAGAAGTCCATTCCTAAGCCTTTCTGTTATGTATCCGGCTTGTATTGTCTTCTGCACTTACCATCAACCACGCTTTTGTTTTCTGCCCAAAAACTGTGTCGAGCCATGCACTTACGCAACCTCCAGTACGAGTTTGTGTCGAGGCTTCATTTTGACTTTACACTGTACTGTACTGTAGTGAATCGTTGATCCGATTGCGATAGAATGAACGGAGCCCCACTAGCACCAATAGGCCAGGTGCATGCGCCACGGCCAAGCCAGGATATGCAAAATATCATTGGCGGTCAAGGACCACATGATGGCGAGAACCACAACCACCACAGGAACGAGCATGATGATGAGAATGCTAACCCTCGAACTACTTACAACGCGACCGCGAGCGTGAATAGGCGGAGCGCAAGGGGAGGGCCAGAATCCCGTGGGCGCACCGCTCTCAAGGGCTCCAGGAACGGCACCATGAACGGCTACGAGGAGAGGCCTCGCTACAATCCGGTGAGTAGGGCGTGCTAGGGAGAGAGAAGAGAGACGAGAGACGAGAGACGAGAGACGAGAGAGGAGGGGCTTGCCGTTGACGAGAATAGATCAATCCGACGAGGCCACAGAGCGCCACGCTCGTGAACGTCAACGATCCGATCCAGGTCCACCTACTTGTCGAGACTGCGCTGGGCGATAGCAGGGAATTCGAGATCCTATCACCGGAGGAAGTTGACGCTCTGAAGAAGCAATGTCAGACCCTCACCCAACGAATCGAGCAGACGCGTCAGAACCTCGCGATCCAATCCAAGTACCGCGATGCGGCCATCTCGATGGCGAAGCTGTACTCGCCCTCCGAGCGGGACAAGAAGAGGAGCGTGGGCGGGCAGAGGGATCGCAGGGGCATGTTTGCTCACAACCGCAACAGCAGTGATTCGGTCCGAGAGGCAGACCAGGAACGCATAGCCAGCGAGAAAAAGTGCGAGGATCTGGCGGCGGAGCTGTTGGCTTTAGAGAAAAGGGTTACAGAAGCGCAGACCAAGTTGCTGAAGCACACGGCCGGTATTCTACAGATGACGCACAAGGGCCCGAATAAGACGCCCATGGGACAAGCGGGGACTCAGCAGCAGGGCATTCCAGGGAGTCCCGAGAGCATGTATACTTCCTCGAATGCGAGGGACAGCTTCGAACCTTTCGGGGATGAACTATTCTTTGACGAGAGGAGCCTTTATAGGCCCGCGGATCGTCTGGATGTTCTGGATAATGTGGGGCAGGAGAGCTTTCTCCCTCAGTCTCAAGGTCCATCGCAAGAGCAGATGCAGATCATTGCAAACACGGAGCAGAAGCTGGAGGACTTGAATAGCCGGTTGCGGGAGGTCATCATCAGGGTCAATCCGGGCCGAGAAGCGACATATAGCACACCTACTCGGGATGAAAAGTATACAGATGCTGGTGCAACGTTGCAGAGTCATCTGGATTATTTAGAGAAGAGCATTATGACGATCGACCAAGAGAATGGTGCACAGACATCACGAGCACAGCAACAATCAGAAGCAGCAGCGGAAAAGACTCTCAAAGAGCTGAACGGCCGAGTAAGAAACCTGCTCCTCGCGTATGACCCAAACAGGCCAGAACCGCCCCAGCTCACTGGCAACGGCCCGAACGAGCAACTGCGTTACTTCCGGGAGGGTCTTGGTGCTGTAGAAGCTGAGCTGTCCAGATCTTCGAGTGCTGCGACGAAGAATATGGCCACCCAGGGGACTTTGGAGCAGATGGAGGCGGTTATGAAGGGGCTTTGGGACACCATCCAGTCCGGTGAAAGAGACCAACGACAGCGCAAAGCAGATCGGAGGAAAGCCCGAAGTCTTCAAAACTTACCCGAGGATGACGACGACTCACCTGACGAAGATGGTGATCAAAATGAGAAATTCTCTCTGCAAGCATTCTCTACGAAGTTTCAGCAGCTTCACTCCCAATCCTCTCGGCTAAAGGACCAAAAGAAGGTTCTGCAGCGTCAGATCAAGCAGCAACGAGAGCTCAACAGCAAATCTGATGCGTCGAAGGATGCCCAGATGGTACAGAAGGTTGAAGAGCTGCAAAGGACACAAAACCTCTTGACTCGAACCGAAGCGGATGCTGACAGCGTTCGACAGCAGTTGAGCGATATGATGGAGAAGCTGGATGAGGCTAATCAGCGGGAACTCATGCGGGATCAAGCTCGTTCTAATAGTGAATCAGCGGCTGTCAGGCAAGCTCAAGAAGAGCTCAAAGGCCGCAACCAGAAACTCCAACGAGTGGAAGAAGATCTCAGTCTCAGTACTAAAAAGATCCGTCAAGTGGAAGAGGAGCTGGATCGTCGTAACCAGAAAATCGCTACTCTTGAGAAAGACTTGCAGGACATGAAGAATGATCAGTCCATCCGCAACGCAGAACTTCAAGGCAAGATGACAGACTCGGAATCCAGGATCGCCTCGCTCACGCAAGAGCTAGCAGCCGTCGGAGCTGCTCAATCCACATTCGAGAAGCAACTCCAAGAGAAACAGAAAGCGATCAACGACAAAGAAAAAGAAATGGAAGACATGAACATGGAAATCGCCACCCTCCGGACCGAAGTGACTATCGCCCGTGCCGAGCTCGACGGCGCCTACGGCTCTCGCGCCCAGCGCGCTGCGGAAGTAGCCGTCAACCCGGCCATCCAGAAAGAAATCGATACGCTCTTACAAACCAACCTTGCCCTCACTGCTGAAGTGGCCGCGCTACGCGAGAAAGGTACTGGGGACCCGGCGACTGAGGCCACGCTTAAGAAAGAGCTCGCAGAGACCATCGAGGAGTTTGAGGTCATGATCAAGGCGAGCATCGAGTGGGAGAAAGAGCGCGAGAGCCTGGAGGGCATGGTAGACAAGCTGCGTGACGAGAGGGAGGCCTTGGATGAACAGTTGAGTGACGAGAAGGTGCGGTGGATGGGCATGAAGAGTCCCGGGCTTGAGGGGGGCATGGCGCCGGCGAATACGAGTACCACGGTATTGAGGGACGAGTTCAAGAAGATGATGAGAGATACCAGGGCGGAGCATGTGAGGGTTCTGAGGGTATGTTTACTCCTATTCGTTCCGTTCCTCCACTCCCCTGTTGCGTCACTTGGATGACAGGCTAACGCACATCCCAGGCCGAACAAGCAGAACGGCGCCGCCTCGAAGACGAGCTGCGTGCTTTGAAGAAAGCCCAAGGGCTTGGGAAGCCGAGTCTTAGTCAGAGTATAAGCGCGTGAGAAATCCCCGATAAGTTCTGAGTCGAGCAGGACCGATCAGGAAAAAACGGGGTAGGATAGTGAAGGGAGACTGTGTAAGCGAAGGCGGAACAGAGATAGGAAAAGTTGGATACTTTGGATCACGAGACACATGATTTCTGGCTAGCATTTTTCGGTCAGTGGTTTCTAGGGCATGATAGCGTCTTGTTCCCAAAAATTTTATCTTCATTTTCGTCTTTTTCCGCAATGCCCATGGTGGGTGCGGGGGTTATTTACAAATCTGTATATCTCGATCTGAGCATTGGGACTACGTTCTGGGTTCAGGATGAGGAAGAGGAGAAAGTGTTGTGTGTGCTATTAGCAGGCATATTGCATGAGTTGGAGTTTGGATGTTAGTTTTTGATATATATATATGTGTTTGTTGGTGCTAGGGCTCTGGGGGAGCTGGGATCTGGAACGGACTTTAAATGATGCAATGAAACACGATAGTTGGATGTTAGATGGTTTGATATGGCGGCTACGCGGCGGTGGGAGACTTGTACGAAACAATATGGAATACTTGAACTCAAATGTGAAATGGCTAGGTCAGTCGTTGTGGCATACGTACTGTTGCCTTGAAATGCTTATTCTCCTGGACACGATGGGTCAGGTGATTAGGATGTGTGTTTTCATACGCTACATTTCGCGCCGCATATTGCTTGCTACCTTACAGTTAGTGCGGACGGGACGGGACGAGGGGACGGGGCGCGTTGGTCTTGGACAATGGATGTCGGCTGGACGAGTGAGCGCCGGCTAAGCCAATACCCTCACTTTGACCCTCTGTGGTAAGCTCGCTAACCTAGGTCGACAAAAAGCGCCAAAACCAGCCAACAGAGAACCAGAGAACCAGAAGATAGCTGGCTTTTGCTGAAGATCCGCTCCGCATTTACCATTCCGATTCAAATGCACGGCATATCAGTCATCAATCGAGGGTCGTCCGTCCTGATGCAGGAGTTGCAGTACGCAAGCGCCAAGACAGACTATGCGTACTGTGCACATCAAGCGAGGGCATTGTTTTGTTTCTGGCGGAGCGGTGCGTTTTGATTATCGTCTCCGCTATCGTCTGCTTCTCTTGCCTTTCCATCGGGAATCTCTGAACTCTCCATCCGACACCCACTCCCAAAACGCACACCCAGAGAGAGAAAAAGATAACTCCACAGCAACAAGCCATAAGGAAATCCTCGAGAGGACGAGGGAGAATCTCCCGAACAGCCATCCAGTATGATATCGCGGTAGGGGAGCCAACACCACTACGCGAGAGCGTGTACACCTCTCCAATAACTCAGATCCTTCCGAACCACGCCCTAGCACCAGCTATTCCCACAGAAGGAAAAGGAAGGGTACGCGTGCGGGACTGGGGCTCCTCGTCTTGGTGGTTCTGGGATGTGATGCGATACGACATGATATCGAAGGGGTGCTTTTGATAGCGTGTGTGGTTTTGGCGCGGCTTGTGCCAGAGATGTGGTTGCACATCGATTTTTTTGGGTTGCACCGCAATGGTGCAGAAGAAAAAGAGCCATTGGTGAGTGAAGGTGACGAGGAGTAGAGTGGAGGTTACTGGTTGTTCTGTCTAGGGGCTTGGGATGGAGGCCACGTATGAAGTCGTGTAGAAATGTATGGAAGGGTCGTTTTTATAATGTCAGAGACTAATCGAAAGGCCCAAGCCGAGATGAAAGACGCAAAAGAAATTAGAAAATGTTGAAAAGAAAAAAAGAAAAAAAGAAAAAAAAAATCGTTACATGAATCATCTTATTATATTCTACAGCAAACACTTCCTAGATCAGTGCACACCATTCAGGCCATTCGCACCATTTGAACGCCCATTCGTCACGCCTTCATGCGCACCCTTTGTCGGCCCCCCATTATTCGCACTCCGATCCAGCTGTATGCCCTTCGTGCCATTCGCAACTCTCTTCTCCTCATCACTCGCCATCCCGTTGTGCGTGCCGTTGAACCTCAAGTCCTTGATCCCGGGATACCCCTTAACACCCGTTGCCTTCTCGAGGCGACTCGCCAAGTCCTCAGACACCTCTCTGAAAATGGCAATCTGCCGCTTGATGATCTCCTCCTCAGAGCAGTTCGCAATGTGGCCAGCCACATTTTTGACGAAGCGCTCCTTGGCTTTGGCGTCAAATACCTTCTCCCACAGGCTACGCGGTGCTTTGAAGTCCTCTGGCCGAATCTCGGACAGGAAGGAGATGGCATCGCCAGCGAAATCTGTGTGCACTTTATCGAGGTTGACGGATCGCGCGCGGAAAGAGATGGGCTCGATAGAGGAGATGTAGTTGGGCCGGCTGCCCTGGTTCATGAATGCCATCGCGCCGTCGCGCTGGAAGTTCGCCATGCGGTAATTGGGGCGTGGGGCATTAACCGGCAGCTGCTGGTAATTGACCCCGACGCGGTGCCGGTGCGCGTCTGCATAAGAGTAGAGACGGGACTGTAGAACGGGGTCGGCAGAGGGCTCGATGCCGGGTACCATATGTGAGGGGTTGAAGGCGACTTGCTCGATTTCTGCAAAGTAGTTCTTGGCGTTCTCATTAAGCGTAAACTCACCCACCTTGCGGAGAGGGAACTTGGAGTGTGGCCAGACGTGGGTGAGATCGAAAACGTTGATCTTCTCCGTCTCCCAGAGGTCTTCAGCCTGCTTGGCGGTCATGGTCTGCACCTCCATGGACCATTTGGGAAAGTCGCCATTCTCGATGGCTTCGTAGAGATCCTTTTGCGAGTAATCAGGGGATTTTTCGGCCGACTCTTCTTGTGTGATGAATTTAGTTCCTTGTTGAGACTTCAGATGGAACTGGCAGTAGACCCACTCGCCCTGCTTGTTGACAAGCTTGACGGTGTGTCCGAGGTAGCCGTGCATGAATCTGTAGCCGTCGGGGATACCGCGATCTCCGAAGAGTATCATGACTTGGTGAATACTCTCGGGGTTCTGGGATAGGTAGTCCCAGAAAACAGTCGAGTCGTCGGCGTGCGTGAGATGCGTCGATGGATGCCTTTTCTGCGTATGGATGAAATGAGGAAACTTGGCCGGGTCACGCAAGAAGAACACAGGTGTATTGTTTGCCACCAGATCCCAATTGCCCTCTTCCGTCTTGAACTTTACCGAGAAGCCTCTAGGGTCGCGAGCACAGTCGTGGGAGCCGGACTCGCCACCGACCGTCGAGAAACGTACTGTGATGGGGCATTCCTTGCCCGGCTTGAACATGTCTGCGAGACAGAGGTCCTCAAGGGAATTGGTTGTCTTGAAGATACCATGAGCACCACTGCCCTTGGCATGGACAACTCGCTCTGGAATCCTCTCGCGGTCGAAGTGCGAGATGAGATCGATCAAGTGGAAGTCTTGCAACAACAGAGGACCATTCTCGCCCACTCTTTGAGCTTCGTATGGGTGTGGCATGGGAGCACCATTGGATGTTGTGTAGACTGTGTCTTGAGATTTTGCGTCTCTGTCATCGTGGTAGTTGCGAAACTTGTCGCCGGAAGGATATGTTGAGGCCATTTCAAATTATTATGAGTAGTATGCAAAAGAAAAGCTTGCAAGAAGAACAAGAGACTGGGCCCTTGAAATTGATATATGATGGCGTTCGCCACGCATTCCAAATTCGGCCATGACTTCATAATATGATGAAGTATGCCGCATCTCTGATTCGTCAATCTCCTGTAGAGCGAAACCTGGCTTTGAGCGAATGCGCCTCTTTGTGATGCGGGTATCTTAAGCATCCAATCACTCGTCTTTCAAATTGTATCGGAATCCCTGGACCCTGATCTCCATCTCGATGACAGTCGGAAATGCGATCATGTCGTCATGGTGGACCGTAGTAGTCGGTGGCAAACAAGGCATTTAGCCGAGTGTTGACATTTTAGCGAGCCTAAAGTAGCTCCTGGTACTTTCGTACATCCGTGTATTCGTGTTCGGCATTTGCTGATAACTAATAATGTAGACGATGGCAAAGGTATTTAGTGTAAAACGGGCTGTCGCGTCCAAAAATCAACGAAGCGGAATTTACACGTGATCTGACGGGATCTGCATGCTCAAGGGGCAAAAAAGACATATGTCGGATCTTGCCTGGGTCATAAGAAATCAGAATAAACATGGGGGATAACAAACCCCAGAAAATACTGTTTCTGCTCATCAAATTTCCGACATGCACGTAAGACACGGCTTCCGCCGGGCTCTTCTCAACCGTCGTCAAGGAGCCTCGATCAGACTGTTTCAATTCCTGTATTATGTGTGCCTCCCATCCAAAGATCATGATTCCAAAACTTCAAATTGCAACGCAAAAAGCTAATACCAGGACCGATCTCTGCCCGACCACAGAGCACGCGACAGGAGTAAGCGGTAGACCTCTTCTCTCACTCGATCACCGCAAACGGCCCTTCTCCAGTCTCTCCCCTCAAATCGCTAGGAAGAAAGGCACAGTCCCCGGATCTAAACTCCTCCACAAAAATGGCATCCCCTGACTCAACCCCTTTTCGTCAAAGGCCCTCCCCCTAATCGCCTTACTAATGTGCTCCATCGTTCCCTTGAACAAATCTGCCGCGACGCCCACCTCGTCCTTAAAACTGCGCAAAAATTCCGCGTCGGAGAACTGCCACATGAGAGTCTTGTTCTGCGCCTCATACTGCGGCCGGTTGAAGATGGCGAGGAGGTAGATCTGGAATAGAGCGTCTGAGGCCGGGGGCAGGAAGGAGATGAGCGAGGAGACGTTTTTGCTAGTGGGAAGGGGCGCGTAGAGTGATGCGGGAGTGAATGGAAGGGCGCCTTGGGAGGTGACAGGGTCGCCTGTGTTGAGGGCGTGGTGCCTGGTGGTATGATGAGCCAGTTCTTTGTTGCTTTGTTTGTTACAAGCCCAGGCCTGAGCTTATGAATGGCAAATAAATTTGAGATTGGGGGCTGAGAAAGAGGACTTACTGTACACCGGTCAAATACGCTAGATGCGTCAACAAATCCACAATCTCCTTTTTACTGCACGAATTCGGTACTTCGTCTACAGGTGCACACGGAAAATCGAGGACTTGAGCAGCGGTGCTCGCTTCGACCAGCCAAGCCTGCAGCTCAAAGTCCGAGGTAATGAGGCCTTCAGATGGGTAATATATATCCACGAAACTCTGAATACTAGTCTCATATCAGCCATCTCTTCTCCACGGAGGACTAAAGAATGAATCAAGAGTCGCAGAATTAGGCGAGAAAAGGAGACAGGGGTAATACAAGGTCTCAATACCATCACGAATCGCCGTCGCGTCGTCCAGAAATGGGAAATGCTTCAGCGGCGGTCCGGACGCGGAACGAATCAGTCCGCGAGCAATTAGGTCCGTCTCGAGATAATTGGCCTGGAAGCGGCCGACCGATGGGTACCATTCTGCGACAAACTCGGCGGCGCCGACGTGGTTGATGTAGAAGGCTTGGTCGAAGTACCCACCTTCGTTAAAGAGGACCTGGGCGCCAACCCTACACCCCCAATGTAAGCGTCGTTCCCTAGTAGTTACGCATATCGAGAAAGCGGTGCACTTACGGTCTGAGAGCATAGGCCTGGAACATCACTACATCGGCCCTGTCAGCAAATCTCAAAATTAGGGAGCGACTTGATCAAGAGACGTACGTCTTTCTAAAAGCAGCATGACCGGATGCTCATCGCTCAGCGTCCGAACAGCAGACTGATGAGCAATCTCAGCGACGACGTGGCTCGAAATCAGATGGAAGATCTGGGCGTGAAAGAGATCGTTAGAATTGAACATTATCTTCGCCAACAACCAGTCGTCCGGGCTATCTAGAGGTGTGTAGATGAGACCACCGGAAGGCCCGACATTGGTCTTGATAGCTAGAGGAAGGAAATCGCCGGACGAGGGGTGAATGAAGAAGAGCGCCGTGCAGGCGGCGCCGTAGCGCTGGGACTTGGTGCTGCAGGCCATGTGAGATCGGTGGTTTATTTTATATCGACGGGTATGTGGTTTGGGAGCAATGAGAGGAGATTGAGGAGAGGCGACTTACTATTTGCTTTGATACGCGTGATCCACAACAAATAACCTTCCTTCGTTCTTAAGCACCTCAAGCTCCATTCCGGTGATATCTACACTGATCCCCTGATCTAGCTCAAACGGGAGCTCACCAGCCACCTTCACCCTTTGAAGTGGAAAAACATTCAAACTCAGTCTTTCCATAGAGAACAGCAAATCATCTGAATAGTTCGCTAGGATGCCTGGACTAGTGCCACCGGGGACGGATGAGAGCCATTGGTTGAAGTAGAGGATGTGGCTGTAGTCTTCCAAGGTATTCAGGCCGCCGTTCTATTACGCAAAATTGGTCAATCAATCTGATATTTCCTTTTCCAGTACTAATCGCAAAAGTGATCAAGTAATACAGGGGGCTTTATGGACTGGATTATGACGTACGGCGGCAACAGCGTCTTTTGCGAGCTCGAGATCTGTTTGAGCAGCGCTCATTATGTACGCAGAGTCTATCTATGATAAATCAGTACGTATTACTAATGCTACAGCAGGCGAAGGAGCACCATTCGAGATCGTGGACAATACTAGGGTCGAGGTTACTTACCTGGAACAACGCAATATCATTCCGTATCCTTGCCCCCGCCAACGTACCCGTAGGGAAATACGACGCATTTCCAAGTAACGAAGGCCCGTATAACCAGCCAGCTCGTTTGGTAATAATAGCTTCTGCTCGAACTGTCAGGTTGGTAGCTGAGAATTGCGGAGTGGATGCGACCATTATTTGGTTGGTATCGCGGAGCTGTGCAGCCGCGGCGAGTGTGTTGAGTACTTTCAGAAAGAGGAGCGGAATGAGCATGTTGAGTCAGTTGAAGGAGTCTTTCTGGTACGTGGTGTGGTCGATGATCATATGTAGAGTGTAGGCGGCAGGTATTGACTCCGCTACATCAAATCGGAGAAATGAAAATGAAAGAGAGTTGCGAATGGAGGATACAGTCACGTAGAGGTCGTGAATGCAATGACTAACGACTCTAATTCTGATATAACTCAGGTAATGCAAAAGGGCATTCATACTAGCTTATATAATCAACTGTTTACCGAATCTACAACACCTGGAGATTTCTGGTGAACCGCACGTCAACGGCCAGATTTCGCTCCGCAAACATGACTTGTGATTCACAGACCGTACGCGAGAGATTTCAGCCTCTCGGTCCAATAACCAGAGGCGGGAAAAGCAAAGAAACTTCGTCCGCCAAGGGTAAGCGAGCCCATCAGGAGGACGAGTAGCTATGGCGCTCTTGTTGCCGAGTGCATGCATGACAGCGCCGTATGAACCTCTTTCGAGCCGCACCGACCTGCGTGCTCGTACCGGGCTCAATTTCCGAGTCCGCCAGGTCATCCACTACCTCTGTCTGTTTCTTTCCGATGTCGCGTGAGATATTGACGTACGTGTAAGCTGATGTTGGTTCGGATATTAGAAGTCGAGTATCGGGATCGCTTACCTATCAGCTGTGAGAGATTTTGCGATTCACTGTTTTGGTCACACGATTATCTGGCTGGGTCGGTGCAGACGGGACAAGCGCTTCAGTGACTGGTTTTGATTGTTAAAGTTTCAATTTCAGTAGATCACAGTGAAGGAGCTTCAAAATTCTCTCTCCGCAACTTTACCAAAGCGCTTTGCTTGTGCGGGAAACTAATCTCGCCCTCTTTCAAAAAACCCGCATCATTCAGATGCGAGATGAACCTGTACCATGTTAGCTTTACTTCGGATTCGGCGAAGCTTGTATACCTCTCATTATCGACTCGTGGCTCGAGAACCACCGCATTGGTTCTGTAGTCCTGTAAGAAAGCCCAGTGAGCCAGCGACGAAATCCAAGCATTAACACGATGCTTCCCTCTGAATTCTTCCTCTCCAACAAGAACATGTACACCGCGGTCGTAGTCGCCGGCGCGGTCGCCAAGATATTTACCCAGAGTATCTTCTTTTACCCAATATATCTCAAAATACCCAAACGGTTTCCCATCCCAGAGACCTATGGCGGGAAACGAGTTTTTTGACGTGAGACTACTTCGAAGGAAAGATTCTTGAGTCTCTGGAGATCCGGCGCATCCCCAAAATCTCGAAACCCGATCCACGTTCATCCATCTGTTCAAAAGCTGAATGTCAGTCATAAGAGTGGTGTCGGTGCTCTCAGGTAGAGTCGTAGATGCAGAGTCAATGACGGAGGAGGTTTTGATATGGTTTGGTAGTGATGATATTGATGCTCCCGCATGATGTTTGGGGACGTTCAAGGATGTCGTAGGCCCACTGTAAGCCACCGGTTTTCGGGAAATAGAAGCAGTCCTGAACGACAGATACTGACCCACGCTAGGAATATATCTAGTGTAAAATATCTCCCCTTGACGGGCCGGTTTTGGACGCAGCGGATGCCGGATTCCAGAAGTCATTGTATACTGAAGAGGCGGCGGCGGGAAGTAAGTTGGCAAACCGCTGCCCGATGAAAATGGCCCCGAATTCGAGGGCGACCATAGCACACTCGAATCTCCTATATCCTTGTTTCCCGAAGAGGAATTTCTATCGCCGCCTGGAACAGGGGAACTTGGCCGACTATTGTACGGAGACCCCATCGGAGTCGATCCAGAAGTCGGGGTCAGATTGAAAAGAAACAATTTGGCGGACAGTTGCCAGAACGTCCTCCTCGAAATGAACATCTCTGACCATCCCTCTGCGGTGTTCTCTTCAGGAATCAAACCCACTGTTGAGTCTTCTGTCGTGATCAACCCCATCCTCTCCAGTTTCTGTATCAGATTCCGACCCCTCAGCACCCCCTCCCGCTTGATATTAATGCGCCATTCGCCTTTGGGTCTCCCAGATAACGGTGTTTTCATCGAAGCTTCGTTCTGGAGATAAGGAGACGGCTCTTGTAAATGAAAGTACCAATATAAAGACGCCCACAGCATCATGGCAATCTGCCGCGTTGGGCTCGTAGGAGACTTGAAGTCATGGCTCGAAGGATTCGAGATCGAAGATATGAAGAGATTATCATTGCCCAGGGTAGGCTGCCTGAATGGATGAATATGCCGTTTCTTTTCTTTGGGTATGCCAAGGAGCTCGACATTTTCCGGGTCCTCCTCATGATTGCCGTCTGAGAAGTCCTCGGATTGGATTATGACCGTCCATCCTGTTGGGAAAACGTGGGTATGGATGTTGAGCCCACTGGGCTTGAAAAAGTAGCCACCGAACACCGGGGTGACCGTCAAGTTCTGCCCATTTGGGAGGTGTACGATGCTTGGTGTCGGTGCCATCCTGAATTAAGGTAAGTCGGGTGATCGGGCCCTGCGATCATCACCGACACGCTCTAAACGACCAAACTTCAGATGTCTCTGGGGGCTAAGGTGGAAAGGTGGTAGGTAAGGTGCAGACAATTTCGCGAACCCAACAGAAGCTCCGATTCCTCTGAACCTCTTCAAGCCACCACCCAATTGTGTATCCTTTCCCAAGAAGACCGTTCAAAGCGCTCGGTTCCGCCCGTGGGACGTTGTATACCACAATCGATGTTTCCCAGTCTCGTTCCCCTCCACGTCGTTTGGTCGCCGAAAGAAAAGAGCCACACCAAGACTGCGAGTGCGAAGATTGAGGAGGTCTTTGGTATCCGATGGAATTTCCACCCGTGGAGATGTTGTCCAAGATAAAGCTCTGCGACAATGGTCCCCACCGCGATTTGTAGCGTTCTGTCCGCGTGGATTGTCACACGATCGATCGGTTCGGCCGTCTCCGTAGCTGTTTGTTGCAGTACTAGATCCTGTTGGAGGGCACTCGGAATGTATTTCTAGGGCTTATGCGGTGTCGTAGTATCGTGGTGTCCCATGGCCGAGGAGCGGCGACGGCCCCTCAGGGATTTCCGAAGGGCCAATTGAGACGGTTACGTATGTGAGGATTTTTGGTTACTGTCGCGACGGTGGGGCGGCGAGATGTTTTGGTAGAAGGATGTACAAAGTGGGGGAGCCAAGGGGGTGTCTTTTTTCTTCCTTTTTTTTTTTTTTTTTTTCAATTTTGTCCCCTCTCGTGTGTTCTTACTCTCACACACACACACTCTCTTTTTTTTTTCTTCCCTTCATTCTCCATCAGTCTTCCTCTTTCCCCCCCTTGAGGAGCTACCGTGACAAGCCTCCGGGCATGTCCATGGCGTAACATCGCGCCCGGGCTATACCCCACCTCTATTACATCACTCGAAAGTCAACAACGCGTTCTCTCGTTCATTAAACTTTCTCTCTCCAAACCCCCAGCTATTGCACACAATGCTATAATATCATCTTCAGATATATACCTACATTTCGAGTCTCGGTGTCTACGAATCTAAACATGTCACACTTGTTGTGCCATTCCATTGGCCAGGAGTATCAATGGGGTTGTAAAATGTCTTGCCTGTGAATCAACCACCAGATGCATAACACCAGCACATGTCTCTCGATTCAAATGTTTCCACGTGATCTTTCGGCCGTGTGGGATGAGTGAAGATACACAGAGCCGAGCGAGCGAGACGAGCCTTTATATTTGATATGTAAATAGCCGTCAAGCGGACAGTCCTCCGACCTAGTAAAGCCCTGCTTGGTCCGGCTGAAAATTCCAGGATTCCGAATACTGCAGTCGATGTATTCAGTTGCTGATTACCCCATAATTCTGCTGTCCATATGTAGAATAATTATCTCGATCGCTTCGTGCTTGGTCCGCAGTAAATCGAGGCAGTAGATATCAAAAATAACCAGGGGCTCCTGGTAACTATAAATAATTCTTGTACGAAGAAGTCGCTTCAGCGCAGTTAATAAGCAGTCGAGGATTTAGAACCACGTAAACAAGTAGTAACTAGGGCGGTATATAAAAAGTAGCGGAATCGATACGTGGAGCAGTGAGTAGCTTACTTCCTAATTGATATATTTAGGAGAGCAAAGGAGCAGCAGGCAGCCTATTGCGATCCTGTTACTTCTTTTCAAAAAAAAAAAAAAAAAAAATCCCCCAGGGCGTTTACCGACATTGAATCGGACCAAACGAGCCCTAGTTGCTTGTCTGGTAACTCAGTTCTCAGATACAGTTTTGACAATATCGCATTGCGGTATTAGGGTAGTACTCGTAGTCTAACAAGGAACAAAAAAAAGGCTTTGTAACGTACCTATCGTCAGGTTTTCCAGAATCGAGCCTTTAATACCTCGAATATATCGTAGGCGCCATTAGTCTTCAAGTCGTATTTCTTTCTTTCTTTACTTACAAGGTTAAGTGCGAGAGCATTGGATGTAGAGACGACTCTGGCGATAACGAGTCTGGGAAAATCAGCGCAATTCTTTCGATATATTTTGACCTACTTGAATTTGTATTCAGCGCAGCGTAATGCAAATGAGGAAAAAAGCCCTTTGTGGCGAGCTGGGAGGTAAGGGTTCATAATCAAGGTGGTAAGTGCAAGGGGACTAGGATTAGGGCTACTCTGAAGGTTCAAGGGATAATGAGAATATGGTATGGAAGAAATATAATGTTGATCGGGTCTGACGCGAAACAGGCGTTCTACATCTCGTATTACGGAGAGGTCAGCGTCTCTAATACGACATAACCAGCCCTAGCCCTACTGTACTCACACCACCAATTTGTGTGTCTAACACTGGAAATCTGGACATCTAAATCATGTTTAGATCACCAACCTCTCATAGGATAATGGAAACCTGGTGCAGATGGAACTTGTATCGCGAAATAATTCCGCAAAGCCCGTGTTTGCCACACTACCAGGACGCCGACCTGGATTTGCGCCACAGCACCTTTCTTGAAAACCGGCCCATGCGAATTCCACAAGGGCCCCGAAGTGAAATCAGACCTGCTATGTATGAGCACCACGAGTTGTCGTACAAGTAGGCAATACCCAGAAACCTACATAGCGAATAGTATATATACTTCCGCTTTGCATTTAGGCTGTCGCAGAGACACTGCTGAATTTCACTTTCTCTGTCATAATCGTAGATCGCCTTTCCCCCCTCTTCTCCCCCTCTAGCCATCAGACTGTGATCTTCTCCGAATTACTGTGAGACAAGCCAATCCAAATCATATCAAATCCAAAACCCCACCCCACACTCTCCCTCTCTCCCGTCCCTCGCCGCTCTATAGATGAAGCCCACGATTCTCAACTCCCCAGAGCCTTCTTCAAGGCTTGTTGCACCCGTCTGTCTCTCATGCAGGGACCTCCTGTGTCACAATCCCTCATACAGCCAAGTTGCAATTCCAATCCCCACAAATGCAGAACTGGCCCGTGGAAAAATCGCCTCCCAAAAGAACACTCGCGGCACCGGAGTCGTACTCCGCAAAAGAAATCTCTTTCGCTCGATGCACCAGGCCCTTCGTCGATGACATCCACCCGAGATACCCACCTAATGGTAGAAAGGCATCTGCAAAGGTATGCAAAAGACTACTTTGTGACGATTTCGCGAGGCGCGAACGTCTTGACCCGCCGACGGCATACCTGAATCTGCCGTCCTTCTACTTGCGTGGTCAAGTCGCAAGTAGCCAGCGTCCTAGGTCTCTTCTCTATCGTCTAGACGACCGAGTATCCTTCAGGAATGCAAAGAGTGCTGCGTTGATCCTGTCCTCCTCGAATGGGAGGCGCGTCTTGTCACGCCACTAATGTCGACTGGCTCATGCTTCTCTGTATTACTAAGACAGCGAGGACGTTCGTCCCGTGTCACTGTGGAGATAGAATCCTTGAGGGCGCAGAAGATCGAGACCACGCATCTGGGTGCGCCCCGTAGTCTAGCCTGCTGCATATTTCTAGTCCCCTTCGATCTTGCAGAGGCACCTCATCTCTTCCCGCTGAGATCCCAAGACGCCTGTTTCATAATTTCGGTATTTGCCAGAATGTCCGATCTCGGCCCTTTGGCCATGAGCCAGACAAAGGAGGACCTGCTCAACCATCTGAGTCTGCCGCCCCAGACGTATGATCTGATGTCGGTACGCGCCTCTCGCCTCGCCTTGCTTTGCCTTGCCTTGCCTCTCCTCGAAGCGCGACAATCTAGCCCGCAACCACCGCAACCTCGATTACCTGCTGGAAGAATGTGCTCACTGACAGTGTGCTCTTTGGCAGAAAGAGACCGACCGGGTCTACCAGTGGTTGATATCAGACAAAAGCCACCTTAAAGACAACTGCAAGCGTAGTCCGCCATACGACTGGAGTGACATCAAGGAGGGGTCCAAGGACATGGCGATGAATGATATTATCTGCAATGGAGACCCCTATACCCAATACTATTGGGAAATTGGGCGTTTAGACGGCAATTGGGTTGCGAAATGGTTCCTTTATCATAAGTTTCGCTACAGAGATGGACGAAATAGATCGCATCAACAGGATATCAACAAGCGCCACGATAAAACGGGGAAAAGAGACTCCACAACAGGTGAGCCTACATATACCAATGAACACTATGAGGCGCAAGTGAATACTGGAGGAGATACCGGTGGGTATAATTAAGCTTTCTTGTCTCAGTCCCCACTTGGGGTGCACTGTCTGCCTCTCCACGCGTTCGTCTGATGCAAATGCAGCCAGCCAGCCACCATATGTCGTGGGAGGATAGGGAGGAGAGACAATTAGCTCAAGCAGGGCCGCATGGATCGTTGTTCCAATTATAGCGCGCCCAGAACATGATTAGAGTGCTGATACGATCCGTTCCTAGGAGCGAGCATTCCAGACCAGTATGATGACGGAAATCTCGGTTATCGTGCTGCTCCCCAGCCTGCCTACGGCAGCGGGCATGGCGGGAAATTCTATGATCCGGTCAGAGACGTCTGACTACGGTGCCATGAATATGATCAACCCAGATCATGTGGGCTGGTCACGCCAGCGCTCTCCACGCGGTGTTGGTATTGTCGGGAGCGAGGGAGCTCTGTCTGTTCCTGATTTGAAGTATTCCTTACTTTCCTTGGAGTTGATGTTGCTTCTTTCTGTGGTAGAGAGGCGACGTGTTTGCTTCATTGCTTGCTGTTGGAGAATTTGGTGTGAGATCAGCAGGTCGTTCTTCGGTTCCAAGATGCGGTAGAGGGGGCGGAAAGTCCACGCAGAGTTATCCAGAGCATGCATGCTCGTATTTGAAAATCTACATCCCCATTACCGATTCAGATTGTCGATTCCCCGTGAATCTCCTTTCAGTTGCCGTACTTAGCGTGAACTCTTGCATAGCCTTACATATTCTCCGGTGTCGAGGAATGGCATTGGCTCTGGAAATTGGAAGTTGTGAACGCAAATCGTACAACACGGGCACTCGGGGAGGCGGCCGAGAGTAGGATGAATTGAGGGTTCTGACTTGCTGACCTGCGATGCTTGAGAAGAAGGCGGGATTGCTTATGTAGGAGTTCCGAAGAAGGCTGCGTCAACCAGGTTCCCGAAGGTTCCTGGCGCCCGGCCATTTTGGAATCGGATAAGTCAGCATATCCTTTTTGCCGATGTTAGCGAAGTGGAGGTGCTGGAGTGTGCGGCGAAGAGATCCCATCCCCAACCGTTTTCTTCCAGTTCATCGCGCCGCCACCCGTTGCTTCCAGCTCTCCTAACGCAACATAATACAAATCCTCCCCACGATAACGAGCACGCAGCTCCGTCCTTCTGTGCATCGACTGTTTCTTCGCCCGCGTTACGCAATCTTACCAAACAGAGCTTGTTCTCCAGCCCGCTGCGTACCTCCTCGATGCGAAGTCGTCGTGTCAAGGTTGTGCTGCGTGGCCACGAGCCAGTGCTAAGCGCGGTGCCGTGGTATTCATTCTTGAGATAGTGCGCTGGAGAGCTGTTGGTCCGGATTCCAAATCCGGACCGCTGAGGATCCGAGAAAGAGCTTGAGTGTCGTGACTGGAAGATGGCCCGTGGCGGGGTGATAGGAAGACGGGATCGGATCTGGTAGGATTGAGGTCTCCGGCTGGTGAGGTCAATGATGCGGTAGAGGATGCGAATAAGAAGGCGGATGATTCTGAAGAGGGGTTGACGAGGACGAGGAGCAAGACCAGGAGTATACGGAAAGAGATGGAGTTCGCGCGGCTGGCACGCTTACCAGCGAGGACCCTTGGTGGAAGTATATTCCAGAGAGGAGACGGAACCGTTTCAATATGTTGTCTGCAATACATGATCGGTTTCTGCCCTCGTTTGTTTTTGTCCATGGTCGAGGTTTGGCTCTTGTGGGCGATCGAAATCGAACGGGAGCTCGAATTTCGAAGAGGTACTGCGCGCGCAGGATATAGACGGCGGCTTCTTTGCTCGCCATTAATCGCTTGAAGAAAGCAAGGAGGCAAGACTCGAGGCGATTGGGAGACTTGGCTGGCTTGTATTCGCCTTCTCGAAGCCCTGAGTCTGGCACAGAACGACGAAGTATGAAGCCACAACAACATGGCATCACGAACTCAACGCCCTGGACCATGAGGCGTGAATGTTCGCGGTCTGTTACAGCGCGGAAATTCTTTATGCTCATGCTCTGGTGGTCGGAGGGCGCTTGAAGCACTTGGAGTCAAGCTGGCTTGAGCCAGTTGCAATGAAAAGACGGAACCGATGTCTATGCTGGCATATAAATCTCGGGACCGGCCAGAAAGATGACGGTCGTCCCTCCGCTCATATGCGTGCAGTAGCTGGATACAGCACGGTGAAAGAGGAGATTCGTTGAGAGCAACTATGAGTACAGGCTGGCGGTATATATATTGGCCTGACCTGTACTTGCTCCTGAACATCTTTTTCCTTCACCAAGAAGCGTTGGAAGTAAAGTGCTCATCCCCTTTCGATTCCTGTCCCCATCACAGAAGCCCTAATGAGCCCAGTCATGATTGGAAGCGGTACTCGCAGATCTGGTGCAGATATCAGAGATGTCATGGTATGCGTGTTGCCTTTAGAGCCAAACTAAGACTCTCGAAGGGTCCGCATTCTCAAGCTGAGCTTGTTGAAAATGAGGCCCAGCTGGACTACACGCATGTATGTCGATGCGCAGCGATATTGTCTTGACTGTTTTCCCTCAGCTCCCACGCTGATCTGGATACAGTATGGCAGAAGGAGCTTCCATACCTCAATCTATATAGTATCAAATAGCAAAGCCTTGACCGGACTTTGCCGTCCGTCTCCCAAGCAGGCGCGGATTCCGCAGCCACATGGACAGCGCAGTGAAGTTAACGCATATAATTCCGATGGCTTTTGCAGGCCAACGAGCTGATTCCCATGAGCAGAGGAAGAGCAGGGCAGAACAGAGTAGCTCTCAAGCATTCTCTCACCCCAACCCAATCCAATCCAATCCAATCCAGACCGACATTTCTTCCCCTTCAGCCTCTCAAACAAAGGTCTGTTTTCGGAGCCACATAGCAAAGTAGAGAGAGATCAGCCGACGGATAGTCTATGCTCGATTTGAGCGCCAGAGCTATCGTCTTCCTTCCATCATTCCTTTCTCCAATCCGCTCCCGACTCACATGTCAGCAGACATCAAATTCCCCTGATCAATACAGATGCCATGCTACTGAAAAGCACGAACCCCAGCAACCCAATACCATACCGTAAGAATGGAAACTGTACCGCAAGAGCAAAAGGAGGAAAATACGTACGAAAAGAAACAGCATAGGAATGGCGGTAAACGATATTACTCTCGTCTGCTTGATTGCATAGTAAAGAGGAAAAGAGGACAAAGGAAAGGCAGCCGTGCCCTCCCAACCGTTCAAATTTGCGGAGACAGCTCCGGAGACCGACATCCGCCCCACCAAACTCGATTATGCGACGCAACCAATAGCCGTCCGCTATCTATGACAAGCGGAAAAAATTAATGCAAGATACTACTTGGCTAAATGCAAGATCTAACTAACTGCCTCACATACTTTATACTCAGTTGTAGTTGAGTATCTATGCTAGGTGAGCGCTGCATATTCGTGGTTACGATTAAAGAAGAGAGAGATGATAGATGAGTATAATTGCCAGTAGACTAGTTACAAGCGGCCTGGATGAAATAGGCCATGCCTGTGGAACTGTTTTGTGTTTCATTGCCCTCGCTAGCTTACGGTTGATTTGATTCCATTGGATTGAGGTTAAGCATGGACAGATTTTTTTGTTGCAGTTTGGGGGCGTAGGCTTTGGATTTCGAAATTTAATGCCAGAGGCGGCAGAAATTCTGGCACATGTAGATAGGCAAGTAAGAGATTGCCGTCGTATGCGTCTTACCTCACCCTAAAGAATCACGAAGAGCCAAGTAGATCGGACTTGCTAATCGGGTATCTTTTTTAGGGGNGGGGGTGCGTCAGGGCGGATACCGAATATTAAGAAGATCTTATTATCCAACTCCAAGCACAAGGCCCTTCAATCAGCCTCCTCACT
The DNA here is from genome assembly GCA_024741835.1 of Diplocarpon mali. Classification (NCBI taxonomy): domain Eukaryota; kingdom Fungi; phylum Ascomycota; class Leotiomycetes; order Helotiales; family Drepanopezizaceae; genus Diplocarpon; species Diplocarpon mali. The sequence goes on from JAENRP010000181.1 coordinate 70,174, forward strand.
CTTCTTCTTCTTCTTGCGATCCTTCTGATCGTCCTCGTCCTCGTCCTCTCCCCCCTCCTTCCGTCTCTCCGCAAGCAGCGCATCATGCACCTCCTCGCTGCCTTCATCTTTCTTCTCGTCCCACTCAACATCATACTCATCCGCCACGCCCTTGATCTCCTTCCGCAGCGCATTCGCCTCCTCAATCATCGCTTCCCACTTCCCCACGTCGAAGCCGCGGGCGGTATACAATGTGTTCTGGCGGCGGGAGACGGTCAGGTTAAGAGCGGCACGGTAGGAAACCTCACGGTTGTGGTACAGGAACCAGAGGTAGCCCAATATGATGGTCGAGAGACCGGCGAGGTAGGTCACGGGCTCCATTGTATCCCAGCCGTAAGAGGTGCGGAAGGTAAAGTCTGGGACGTGTTAGCTATAGTTTTCGATATCAAAACTCGAGTCCAAAAATTGGGTAGAAGAAAGAGAGGAAGTCGATGTGAACCAAGAATACTCACGGTAAATAGCCCCCCACCACCCGACCAGAATCGCGAACCCACCCATCGCCAACCTCTGCGCACTCCGATGAGCAAGCGCATCACACTCCTTCTTGACACCCGCCATATCGCTTAACTTCCTACTCGTCTTCCTAAGCCTGACCCTCAAATAATGCGTGCGATCATTGAAACTCGGCACCCCTACACGAATCTCCTTCCCCGCGCCCTCAATCTCCACCGCGAACTCCTTGCCCCTTGCTGCATCTCTGATAAAATCACCTATCTCTGTAGAAGAGGACCAGCGCACGAATTTCTGGCCTTGTGAAGGGGAGGGAGTCTCGCGGCCTTGGCCGGAGTAGGTCTCGACGCCTCCTTCGCCCGGGCCGCCGCGAAGCGACGTCTCGATTTTGTCGATTCTGGAATCATGTGATTCTGCTTCAGGCTTGGTCTCCTTTCCCGACTCGTCGGCCTCTTTGTCTTTCCCACCAGCTATCTTTCCGACTTTCACAAGCTTCCCATCAATCATCTCCTCTTCACTACCCTCATCCCCCTTCTCCTTTTCGCCCGCTTCATCCTCAACATCATCCTCATCCCTCGCATCAGCCTTTATCTCATCCTTCGCACTATCCTCTGCCCGAAACCATACACCAGGCACCTTCTCACCCCCATCGCTCCCCTTGATCATAGGCAACTCGCTCTGAATCAGGCGCTCCAAATACGACAACGGCTGGTGCGGATGCACGAGTAAAGCGAGCGGTTCGATAGATTTACGGTCTGTGTTTTTGTCGCGCGTGGTGAGGGGGAGGATAAGTTTGAGGAGGCGGGAGGGGGTTGTTAGCAGTTTGCCTGTTGAGAAACATCAGCCAACTGAACTGCTCACTAAGAATCGATATGCTGAGGAGAATGTGCGGAGATCTGTACCCTTGGTCATAGCCCCCGCCGTGCGTTGCCTTGCAACAGGTGGCTGATCGCTGCCTTCCCGATGCCACGGCGTTCGCGCCTGCAACTCTCTTGCTTCCCCAATCGCATCGTCAATCTGATTATGAAACCCTTCTTCCTGTTCCTCTAGACCTTTCTGGTTCAGCGCTTTAGCTTTGCTGGTCGCATTATCGCTGTCGGATTTGTGGAGCGGTATCGAGCTAGAAAAGCATCTTGACTGGCAAATTGCGGATGGGTCCGGACTATAGAATTGAAGTAGAGGTCTGCTAGTCTGGATGTATAGGCGTGTTGTTGATGCTTTTATGGAGACGCAGATACAGCTTGCAGCGCGGGCAGTTAGACGCCGCATGGGTGCGGTAGTAGAGGAGAGAGAGAATGATAGGAATTCAGGCAGAGCTGTATCAAGGTACTGTACAATGCGTGTCGCATGTATATTTGGATGTAGGGTTGAAGCCGCAGCTCCCAAGCAGAGCAGCTGTCCCTGTTTGATCAACCGCCAACGATTGGGCAACGACGTCATAAGTAGCCTCGCACACTCACGTGATTATGTGTTGCTCAGCATCGCCTGGAGAGTGGAGCAAAGTCAATAAGTGTAAGCGAAAGCAACAAACAAATCAGAACTTCGTTTATACGAAAACAACTTCCTACTCATCACAGATCCCAGCATCCGGTAATTCTGTACATTAATACAACCCTGCATCCATCTATGACTCCAATCATCCGACCATCCCAATGTTACATTTACTCGCCCTTCAACTTATCTTGAGTGACAGTAAAGGCAGTCTCCAACAACTCAGCCTCCTCCTTTGTATGGCTAGCTTTCAATCCAGTAGCCACACTGGCACTGGGATTGCGGCCCGCGTACATGACGTGCTTACGGTCGTGGAATTCAGTCTGGTTGAGCAAGGTCTCGATCCTGGGTTGGGTGAACGACCAAGCGCCAGCATTCAGCGGCTCTTCTTGGGCCCAGACAATCGTCTTAGCGTTTTTGTAAGTGTCGAGGTTCTCCTTGAGTTTTTTCCAAGGGAATGGATTCAATTGCTCGATACGGGTGATGGCAGTGTTCTTTATACCATTGTCGGCGCGGTATTTGTAGAGAGCGGCGTAGACTTGGCCAGAGCAGATGATGACTCGGTCGATCTCGCCGGCCTCCGCGATGGATTTTCCATGTTCAGGGTCGGGAATGATCCATTTGAATTGCGATTTCCCGGTGAACTCTTCAATGGTCGAGCGGGCAATCGGATGTCTGAGCAAAGATTTAGAGAAGAAGATGACGAGGGCTGTCTAGTATTAGTCGAGCACACATATATAATAGGGAACACTTACGCTTGCGAAATTGTCTGTTCATCTGTCTTCTCAAGATGTGAAATAGGTTTGCTGGTGTTGTCATGTAAGCAATCTGCATGTTGCAGTCTTGATGTTGACGAATCAATTTCTCTGGCGCTGGATAAATACGAGGGTCCTCATTAGAGAGCTGGAGGTATCTCTCCATGCGTCCGGACGAGTGCTCAGGCCCTTGCCCATCATAACCGTGAGGTAACGACATGACAAGACCAGATCTCTGCATCCACTTCACTTCACCAGATGCGACAAATTGATCAATGATACATTGAGCATTGTTGGCGAAATCACCGAATTGAGCCTCCCACATGACGAGGGCGTTTGGCGAGGAGAGGGAGTATCCGTACTCGAATCCAAGACAGCCGAACTCACTTAACGAAGAGTTGGAGATGACAAACTTGCCCTGGTCCTTACTGATATGTTGGAGTGGGGTGTATGTCTTTTCAGTCTCCTGGTCGTGGAAGACCGCATGTCTCTGGGAGAAAGTACCACGCTCGACGTCTTGACCGGAAACCCGGACATGGTGTCCTTCTTGGACGAGAGATCCAAAAGCAAGAGCCTCGGCAGTTGACCAATCGATGTTGGTACCTTCAGTCACGGTCTTGACGCGATTGGCAAGAATTCGCCTCAAGTTACGGTGAACATTGAAACCTTCTGGTGCCGTACCGATAGTCGTACCAATGTGCTCCAAAGTGTTCACGGGAATGCCGGTGGGACTGTGGGGGAGGACCTCATTGGCAAGCTCCTTTGGAGATTTGAATCCGTTCCATGCCGAAGTGGTCCATTCCTTTGAGGTTGGCTGGTAATCCTTACTTTTGGTGAAGCTCTCCTCCAGCATGCCCCAAACCCACTTTCGGTGCTCTTCAATATCCTCTTTGGTAAAGCTGCCATCCTTGAGGAGTTGATCAATGTAGATATCGATTTGCGGCTCGTGAGATTGAATGCGCTTATACATTAGAGGCTGAGTGAAGGATGGCTGATCAGTCTCGTTATGCCCGTGTTTACGGTAGCAAACAAGATCGATCACAACGTCCTTGCGGAACTCAGCACGCCAGTCGGCGGCCAGTTGGCAAACGTAGTTCACAGCCTCAACATCATCAGCGTTGACGTGGAATACTGGAGCGTCGATAGCCTTGGCAATGTCGGTACAGTAGGCCGTTGAACGAGCGAAACGTGGATCCGTGGTGAAACCGATCTGATTGTTGACAACCAAGTGCACGGTTCCACCGGTGGAATAGGCAGGCAGTGAGTGAAAGCCAAGACATTCGTAGACGACACCCTGTGCAGCAAAAGCGGCATCACCGTGTAGAAGAACTCCCATAGCAGTGTTGTGGGCCTTCTCATCGTTGTTGTAGTGTTGGATAGCTCTGGTTTTGCCCAAGACAACGGGATCTTCGGCTTCAAGATGGGATGGATTGGCAACAAGAGATAGTTGAACACGCTTGCCAGAGGGAGTAGGGCGCTCGAAGTTCATACCCAGATGGTACTTGACATCGCCAGATCCCTCATCCTCAGCAGCAGCACTTCCTCCAAACTCGGAGAAAATGGATTCGTTGGGCTTTCGAACGACATTGGAAAGAACGTTCAAACGACCACGATGAGGCATACCAATGACTATATCTTTGACACCATAATCCACACTTCGATCGATCAGGGCCTTCATACCAGGAACCAGGGTTTCACAACCCTCCAAACCGAAGCGTTTATCGTTGGGATATTTCGTTGCCAAGAAGCTCTCAAAGCTGGAGCTCCAGATAAGACGGTCAAGAATACGGCGCTTCTCGTCAATCGAATACTTGAATGGTTGCGGAACCTCGATACGCTCGCGAAGCCAGTCGCACTGTTCTCTGTCTGGAATATGGATATATTCTACGCCGTAAGAACCGCAGTAGATACGCTCACAAGCTGCAATAATGTCGCGCAGGGTCATCTTTTCACGGCCTTCCGTCTTGAATCGTGGCAAGATACCAGGGCCGAGGGTATATTCGGTGTCCAGATCTTTTTCTGTAAACGAGTAGTGCTCAAGTCGCAGCTCTTTCGGGTTGCTGTACCCAAATTCCTCAGCCTCACGCCGGATACCCAAGGGATCGATTTTCGCTTTGTGATGTCCACGAGCTTGGTAGGCGCGCACGAGTAATTGCACCTTCAAGTGGTTGGTGACATCCGAGCCCTGCCCAGCAGACATGCCTGGTCCAGGAGAAAAGCTTGCAACGCCGCCGGTAGGTGTAGGGACGAGATTTGGGGGGGGGGTGAAGGCCTGGGACATGGGCATATCACCACTCTCCATATTCCGGAAGTAGACCTGCCATGAGATATGCACGCTCTGTGGATCCTCCTTCCATTGCATGTACATCTCGTCGATATAGTTTGCGGTATTTCCGGACAGAAAGCTGTCATTTGGATCGGGGGCATTGGCCACGGCTGCTGCATATCGTTTTTGCGTAGCAGCAGCCAAAGGTTGTTTCGAAGAACGGATGGATGCCACAAAGGACTTTGAGGAGAGGAGGGGAGGTGCTCGTGAGGTCGTGCAGAAAGATCTGGCTGCGCTGCCAGCTGTTACAAGCTGGCAGCTCTTTTGCCGCAGAGAGGAGCGAAGCATTTGCGCCAGCCAATGCAGAAGAGTAGGATGGGAAGCGAGGCGGGTGAGAGAATGTCACCGCGTAGGTTGTTGACAATGAGTTGGAAGAGGAAGATCCGGAGGTAAGGAGAGGCAGAATAAGTCGTTCAAGATGGGGGCGCAATCCAGCAGGAATTGGGAATCACCCGGCGAGGCGATCCGTAGCATCGGACCAACCCGTGCCAGCTTGCCGACCTCCGGCGAATCAGGGGTGTTGTATCGATGGGATGAGTCAGCAGCGATCGTGGGCTTGGCTTGCAGTCGAGATCTTGGGACAGGACATGACAGCTTCAGAGTCGGGAATTCTCTTGAGGAGACTTTCGTGCAATCTGAAGTCAACACAGAAACGACTCCCGCTCCCCCATGCGAATACTGTATACAGTATCATCTCACAACAGCTCGAGTTTTCTTGACTTTTCTCTCTGCGAAGGGGTTACATGTGCACGTCGCCATCAAAGATTGGCTGTGAATTCCGGATCAGGCTGCATATCACCGTCTTCAAGAGCGTCTTGGCCCTGATGTCAGAGCAGCAGTATCACAACCGTTGAGATGGCGCCTATAAACGGCGCTGCAGCTTACAAGAAGAAAGATGGCAACTTGGCCGTTGCCAGCGACCAGAAGTCTATACAGTGGCTGGCTCAGGGCTCAGACAAGGGGGTAACGATTCCGATTAGAAATATCACCAGTGCGTATCATTTCAGATCTCAATTTTATTTGGCTACTCACCTCACCGTTAGACCTGCAACAAACACCCGAGTCCGCAGCCAAGGTGATGCTCAAGATCTTCGAAAAGTCACCTGACGCGCCAGAAGCTGTGACCCATCTGTTCCACTTCAACTCGTCGTCAAATCCTCGTGGGGAGGCGAATGCTATCAAGGATGTCTTGACCAACTTGATTGCGGCTCTGAAGGCAAACGATGGCAGTATACCAAAGGCGAATGGACCAACACCAACGGCACCTCTCGCCAGTACTGTGAAGTCTGGTGGAGCCCCGACGTGGTATGACGACGCGCAGCTGAAAATAGACTACCAACTCCAGGAGTCGTTGCTGAAGAAAGACTTGTCACTAAATAGAACCTACATGGAATCGCGGCGGACCAAGCCAGAAAAAATTTCCGACTCGCAATTCAACAAACAATTCTGGTCTACTCGGGTGAGTCTTCTGCGAGCGTTCGCAGTAGAGTCAAATCAGAAAAAGGGGTCGTACAACGTCTTGTCTGCAGTCAAGCCACGCCAGGTTGATGGAGAGCTTAAGCTGAATATCAGTGCTGAACAAGTACAATTGATCTTCAGTCAGCATCCACTCGTCAGACGTGTCTACGATGAGAATGTCCCCAAGCTCAAGGAGTCAGACTTCTGGTCGAGATTTTTCGTTAGTCGATTATTTAAGAAGCTCAAGGGAGAGCGAATCGTAGAAGCCGATGGCACCGATCCCACGTTCGACCGATACCTCGATGCCCCTAATGACGATGGCTTGGGTAAAAGACTACTTGCTGCACATATTCCACACATCATTGATCTGGAGGGAAATGAAGAGAACCAAGGTGGAGCTGGATCGAGGAGCGGGAATCGGAAAGATTTCACGATGAGACCGGGCTCAATGACCAAAGTGCCCATCATCAGAACGCTGAACAGCCTGAGCGAGAAGTTGATGGCATCAGTTGCACCTTCTGATATCAACCCAGCAGATCCTATCGGTATGAATGAGGAGACCTACAATCAGTTATTATTGCGAGATTTGCAGGGTGACCCTGAAGAGAATCGGATTATGCTCAATATTAAAGAGCAAAGTGCTTTCCTCTCCAGTGAAAAATCCGCCGTCTCGGCTGAAGCTGCCTTATATGCAAAGCAAGTTCCGTCCAAGATACTGTCCGCCATGCGGAAAGATACCGGTAGAATGGGTGGCGACGAGACAGGTGGATTGGATCTGCACTCAGCCATAGGTGTACTAGAAGACAGCGATAGCGAAGACGAAGATAAAGTTGGTCATGTCGGTAGCAGAGCCAGTATCGCCGACGCTCAAAAGCACGTCTTGGAAGGAATCGTAGCTCGCCGGGCAGCACTCGAGGGATCTGGAGTACAAACGCTGTCTGGGTTATCACAGCATCTTTTCGACAGGTTGACGTTGACACAAGCAACAACGACAGAATTCTTGCATCATTTCTGGCTCCATTTTCTCTCTGGAGATCCGGATAGAGCGGCCGAACTTGCCAAGCTGGTGGAGACTTTGGACAGAGCAATGGACCGTATCAATGCCGTAGCTACAGATGCAGAAAAGGAACGAGACGATATCATTCGGGCTAAGAAGCAGCATATTCGGGATGTGTATGAGAAGTCGCAGAAGAGAATTCATTGGAAGCCGGAATCTGTCGGGGGTGGACGAAAAGTTGTGCTGGAGATGATGGATCCAACCATCAAAACTCTTTCCAAGGCGACAAAAGAATACCAAAAGGCTTTGGCTGCCGAGAAGGTCTAGAGGAAGAGATGAATGTCAAGAATTCCAGCTTTCAAGCAATTGAATCGGCATCGTCAATAAGGCTGGAGACTCTGGATGAGCAAATCCAAACGCTTCCTATTTCTTTGTTTATCCGGGTTGTTTGAATGGTGGAATGATTACCAGAGCAGTGTAGCACGAACTAGAAGCGTTTGGCAGCTGTTTGGCAATAGCGATGGTGTTGAGGAAGGACCGAGGGTCTTGCCTGTACTTCCCAGTCAAAACTTTGCTTCCTTTCCGTCACGCACTGCATCCCACCCTACCCTAACCATCCGAATACATCCATTTTGCAGTCGCATTCTGCGCAGAGGCAAACATCCTTTGTTTCATCGCCTCAATTCTGGATATCACAATGACCACCGCATTAAGCATACTCCCTGGAGATTCCAAGTCACCGTCTAGAACACCTTTACGATCGCGCTCCGTCACTCCCACAATACCTAACACGTTACGCCGGAGAGGCTCTTTTCTACGCCATGATTCATCAGAAGAGTTCCCAAGCTCGCACGAGTCCATATTTGAGGCGTTTTGTTTCTCCGGAAGCGAAGGAAGCATTCACAAGGCCGAACTCATCGATATCCCCTCCCGGTTACCAAGACCGGTGAAGAAGAATGATGAGAACGTGAAAGATACTCTGCCGCTGATCTTTATCGATGCAACCCAATTCCGCTACGGCAATGGCACGGTGCTGGACACAATCACGGAGCAGAAGAGCTTCGCCACCCTCCGGACCAAGGCCAAAACCAAGTCAGCGGATGCCAGCCCAAGCGTGCCGTTCCTCACGCACCGGGATAGCTTTATCCTGTCGAAGATGCCTCGCCGCATGATTTCCTTTAGTCTCGACGATATCGATCTGATCAAACAGTCCTACCACGATGCTTGCACAGCCATTGAGAAAGAAGCAACCCAACCCTTGCTCGCTCACGAGGTTTACGCAGAGCCCAAGAGTCCTATCCATGCACCACCTGATAGACCTTCAACTCCACCGGGCATGCCGTCTTGGGCTGAAGCTCAGAGAGCTCCTCTCCCGCCACCTCGAAGACAACAGCCGCGAAAGAGAAGCGTCCTTCAGAGGCTTCTTGGTCTTCCAGGATCGCCGGTCAAAGCATCCCGAGTTCCGACCTCTGCAGAGGGAAGGAATAGGACAGTGTCTGCACCAGTCCGAGGTCGAACTGCTCCGCGTTTTCGGCCTCCCAAAAGCGTGTATGGAGCTATAGATCAGCACCCGTTCTACACTGCACCCCTGGCACACGTTGGGCCTGTAGTCGTTGCACCCGCTCCAGAGCTGATGCCAGTAATCAAGCCCAAAGGCAACCGTCTCCGCAAGCAACAAGTCAGATTTACACCCTCTGCAGTAGCTCGAACCTCCGAGCCCAACGCCCTTTCAAGTGTGACGGACTCCACAACAGCCGTAGCCGTCGCACCGTCTCAACCAGTAGGGAGCTCCAGCTCTACCGCCCCTGATTTCCAGAAGCAGCCTTGCGCACATCGAGATTTCAGTGGTAGTTCTGTCCTCGCTTCACAATCAGAAGCTCCAGGAGCGGAATACGGTCTCATAGTCCCCGACTCACCCAGCCCACAATCACATCCCGAAGCAGGGTCTTCTATTGACGGACTACCGAGCCAGGCCCTCTCCGTAGCCCCGACGCAGAACGACCGCGACGCTCTCTGTGTGCTCGACACACCGCGCGACCGCACATCTATCTCGTCAGCAAGCTATCTGATGTCTGGCGCACTGAGAGCACCAACCCCGCCTCCACGCGCCATTCCAGACCCGCAACACGTGTGCAACAGCCCCGTCATGGAGACGAAGAAAGGCTGGTGTTGGAAATGCAGCGCCCGGTCTGTGCTCGGGAGGCTGGAACGTTGGTGGCGGGGCACAGAGGGGATCATGTGCTTTGTGTGCTGTGGATTTGATATTGACGAGGATGGAGATGGAAACAAGAGGGGGGGCAGCGCACACGGTGCGAGACCCGGGGATGATGAACAAGTGAGAGCAGCGAGGATCGCGACGCCCGCTATGTCTCGTTAGGATGGTGCGGGCGAGGGGATCCCAGGTGTGGATTACGGGTATGGAGTCTCGGCGTGCGTTCTTGTAACGTGGGATCAAATTGGCGTTTGTCGAGAAGGAATACGAGACGAGAAAATGTATGTGGTTTTTAGACCAGTATCTTGATAGGCTGCCACCTCGTGCCTCTCGCAGTGGGGGGGTAAGCGGCGACGAGCATAGATCTACTTGCGGCTATTGCTAAGCACTTCATCCAACCTGACTAAACAAAGAGGCTCTGGTGATGGTGGTCGTCGGACTCGTCGCAAGCGAGATAAGGTTAGGCAAACCAAGCGAGGGGCTGAGCATTGGGAAGTGTGTTTTGTTCGTACCCGCTGATCTGGCTGGTTGCTTGTGTTGGCTCAATGTCGGCAAGTTCACGACCTCGTGCGTCCTGAGAATTGATGGCAAAAGGGTGGCCGGCGCAAGTCGGGCCAGGCCCCCAGACCGACATTCCAGCCGCGGTGGGAGAACGAGTCGCGCCGACGGCACTCTGTCGACGGCGTCCCGCTCGCCGAGTCTTCCGTGCAGACCTCCCGTCCGGCGTAGAAGCCTCCTCGGCCTACGTGACGAGACGGGCTACCAATCTCTGACCCGATTTTGATTTTTGGTTTTATTTTCAAAAGAGAGGGAAGAGAAGTGAGAAGAAGAGAAGAGGGAGAGAGAGAAAGAAGAAAGAAAAAGAAGATAGAAGAGAGAGAGAGAGAGAGAGAGAGAGCGCAACACACGCGACGGCAGGTATTCGCTGGTCGTCACCCGGCCCACGACCGAGCTGCCGGTCTGAGGCTCGTGTCTGGCAGAGCGGACGAGGATGCCCGATTCTCCTTGGTCTAGGGTCGCACGTGACCGGAGGCTCTTCGTCGTAATGTAGGGAGCCCCCGACTCGGAGGGGGGATCGCGGCCTGGAAGAGCGGAGGGGACTGTTCATCTAGCAAATGTAGCGAAAGAAAAGAAGATGCTGAAGCTGATGCTGATGCTGAAGCTGAAGCTGACGATGGAGAACGACAGACTACAGATGCGTGGGGCTCGGCTACCGAGAGGTGCGAGGCTTGCTCCCGCCGAGCCCAGGAAAATGGGTGAATCGTCCTTACACGCGGCGGGTGCCGAAGATCGGTCATGGATCTGAGGGTTTGGGTGTTGTTGACAGGTCAGCGACTACCTGGTACTCGTGGCATGTCGGCGAGCGGAAGCAGAGACGACGAAGACGCAAGAGCCCGCCGTGCACGGGTCGACGAGGCGAGGGTGGGAATATAGGATCTGTACTCTCGTATGGCAAGATGTTCTGGTCCCGTCAAACGCGCGCGACCTCGAGCACGACATGGTCAGCTGACAAAGGTGTGCCGAGGCCTCTGCTCGCCGTCTTGACGAAGCGGGGGTTGGCGAGTGCACGCCGCCCAGCGGGAGAGAGAGGCGATGCGCCTTGTCGTAGCAGAATCCGAGAGGACGGAAGGCGAGACTGCTGCCGAGAGAAGGTGCAGAGGCTTTCGGTTTGGTTTGTTTAGTCTCGTTGCATCGGGGCAGTGTGTGGCTTCGAAGCGACGATTCCTGGATCAGGATGCGCCGTGGAGGTGGCCGGGGACGCCGCGCCGAGGTGTTTCCATGTCGACGATGGGAGTCGAGAGAGGGGTGTGGAGTTGTCGTGGTGAGACGGGTAGCGAGTGGTGGAGCGGATCGGAGGGCAGGATGGTCGTTTGGGAGGATAGATGGACTGATCGTCCCCCCGACAGCAACGCGTTGACGGACGGGTGATCCGGCATGGCGGAGCAGACGCATCACAGGATATATGCGACAGGCCGGCGTCCTCTTGCTCGGAATCGACCCTCGCGTTGCGGGCGAGAGCTTCTCGCTGGTCGATCTTCCCAAACACCAGACCGTCGGGACGGCGATGGTGGCCGGTGCAGTATCACGCAATCGCCCGAACGGCTTCGACTCCCTCGGCCTATCGCTTTTTCGGGGCTCATGGATAAAGCCCACCGAGAAACTGGCTGCTCGGGAAGCTCTTCAACATCGTGGACTGCCCCAGACGTCAGTCTCGGATGGGCCAGCCAGTACACACGAGGCCAAGGCCAAGGCAGAGGCTACCTCACCCAGCTCTGCTCGTCTCTCTCGGGCGCCAGCGTCACATACAGACGTTCACCTCGGTCATCGCCGCCGTGGACGTTCGAGACAGCGCACGGCAACATTCTCCTCCTCGAGTCACCGGTAGGAAATCTCCTCGCGATCCCCAGAACCATCGCGCGTTGCGAAACCAATCGAACCACCTCCTCACTCGAGACCCGCAGGACGCACAGAAGCAAGTCAAGCCCGCGACCATATCTCTCGACACCCCCATCTGCATCGTCCGATGTCTGTTGCGTCGGCGGTGCGGGGTGTATCCTCTGGCCTGCATTCCTCTGGCCTGCATTCGCAACCTCTTCCCAGCGTGGGCACCGACGAAGTCGAGGCGGGAGGTGAGAGCCGCTGAGACTCCTGGAAGGGCTCGTACACTTCACCAGCTATTTCCGGCTGGATTGTGGCGACTTGGATGTAGCGGGTGCCCCGACCCGAGTGCGCGTTTCTGTCATATTGAGCAAAGGCTCGGCTCGAGTTGTCACACTGGATCGCTGCACGGGGGGTCTGCATGCACCTCTTCGCCGAGATGTCAAGACAGGCCGGAGCCGAGACAATAGTACCGTACTATACACAGCACAGCGATCCAACCCCCAGCACATCGTACGATGATCTGATGCACGATCCTGTCGTGCTCTCTGGGAGATCCGCGGGGAGGGGGGGGGGCGACGACAGCAGAGTACGAGAGTACCTGCAGCGCTCTCCCTCGGCGACGATGGGGGTTTCCGAGTCGCGGGAGAACCGAGACGGGAGCAGCTTGCGAGTTGGGGAGCGGACAGCAAGCCTCCGCCCGGTGGGACTCGATGCGGAGCAGGGGAGGGAGAGACATCGAGTCCATGTTCCCGAAGAGACGCCCCCCGACCGAGCAGGTGAGAGTTCCCCGAACGTGCTACGCGCCGACTCCCCGTCCGCTAGCTGTGATGTGCGAGAGAGAAGAGCATGTCTCGACGTCCAGCGAGCCTGGAGGAAGATCAGGCCCCCGGGAACTCGTGCTATACATAGATACGAGTGTGGGGTCGACGTGGCCCCTCCCACGATTCTGCACGAGGACAGCGGCGCACGGCGGCGGCGGCGGGTCGAATCCAGCTCATCGTACAGCTTGGGGTGAGTTCGAGTAGAGTCCTCGTCCATCCCAGAGCAGAGCCGCGCCACGGCTTCCGTCTCATGACAGCGCGGCCAGCCTGCCGAGACGGCGAGAGAGAAGCGGCGGAACCTGCGCAACAGCCCCTCCGCCGGCCCGAGGACAGAGATGCGTGATAGACGGCTCTCCTGGCTTCGGCTGCGAGCGCCGGCCTCGTCGAGCTGCTCCGGGGACGGGCTGTGGGCCGGGACAACAGATGCCCCCCATCTCCCCCGAGGCCGACGTCCCAAGTGGCCAGCTGCCTCTCGCGCACGAGGACAGTCTCGCTTTCCCCGAGGCGTGGCTGCCGGTGCGCGTCGCGGCAAGGTCACCGTCGCCATCCCGTGAGAGCCGGCCGTGTGGTGATCTGGACAGCCTGGTGCTCGTGGCGCTCCTCCTGTCCTGGCTGGCCTCATCTGCATACGAGAGCTCCCCCCCGGCGCTATCACTGCAGCCAGCAGTGCATGGGTGCCGCGACGACAACATGGCAGTTTGTTTCTGTCCAACGTCCGGCTCGCTAACCTCCCCCTGACAGTCCTCTCTCGTCAGTTATCAGATCCGCCGTCCTGTCCTGCAGTCGGCTCGGGACTCGACGGCCGCAGCGGTTCGCAACCAAAACAAAACCCCCCAGACGCGGCACGCGCCCTCAGTCGGCAGGGTGACGCTCCCTTTCGGCCATCGCCCGGCGACTGGGGAGACCGAGGCCGCACACGAGGGCGGAATGCCATGCGGTGAGTTCGTGGCCGGCAGAAAGTTCGAGACGGCGAGAAGCAGGAAAACACCGCTCCGTGCTCAGACACCCCTCCTGCGCGACGCTTTGATGTGGCAGGGTAACGCGTGGCCGTGCGGTGCGGTGGATAGAAAACGGGCCGCCGACACCACATCGCGGTCAGGATTTTCCTCTTCTTCCTGATTCTCGAGGAACATTCCGTGCATCTGGCGGCTGGGGCGACTGATTCACCATCTCCTCGCGACGGGCAAGTCCACGACATCCGCGGAAATTGCCGCATCGAGCGATTCTCCTCCCGGCCCTGGTTGCTCGCCGGTCTGGCGCGTGCAGTTGGCCGCAGGATCTCCACTGCAGAGAGGGATGACCTTCGCTGACAGGCGCTGGAGGATAGACATGCAGAACGCCGGTCCACCTCGCCACCAACGTGGTCGCCAGAGGGTTACGGCGTCGGAGGCGGGATATCGGCGGGGGGTGTTTTCTTCTTCTCGTCTGAATCCGTCCGCCGAGCAGTTCGTCGCCAGGTGCATGAACCACGCCAGGCACTACGAAAGTCGCATCCTGGAACATTCTCCCCTGCCGGCGAATAGAGAGTTGCTGCGTGACACGCGCGGTTCTCCAAGTCGTCTGCGCTGCCATCGTACATCGTCATCGCAACCGCGCCGGACGAGAGAAAACAGGCATAGGACAACGATGGGGTAGTGTCTCCGACCCTCTGCTGCGTTCGGGATCGCGCTGTTTCTCGATCGGGAGCCGGGGAAGCGAAGAGGAAAAGAAAAGAAACAGAGAGCCAGGGGGATGGTGGGGGCTTGCATGCTGTGGACGGCACGTCGCCATAGCCAGTTGCGAAGGTTCCGAGGTACGAGGACTGCCAGCGACGAGCAGAGTGACAGACTTTGCTTTCCCCAACGAGGGCCCGGCTCGCGAAACATGCGATACCGCTCTGCGCATCGCGGGCGGCCTCGAGCCATATGGACTTTGGCGTGGCCAAGCAGGGCTCGTGATGTCCGGGAGGCCGAGGTGATCTTCTCGGTCCAGATACCAGGAGGGCGTCGCCACGGGCCAAACGATCCCTCGCCGCAGGTATGCTCGGCCCTGCAAGCATGCCGTCGGGCATCCGTGGTGGCACGCTGACGCGGTGTGCGTCTGGCCTGCGAGGAGGAGGGACCGAGGAGGGGCGGAAGCGAGACTTGGCTCACCCCCCTTTTTCAGGAGTTAGCGAGCCAGGAAGGGCGATCTCAGCCGCGGGCGCTGCCACGCCCGTGTCGGGATTCCACGAGGGAGTAGAATACCTGCCCGGAACCTTCGCGCGCGTTCCAGGGACATGGTCCGGGGCAGATACCCGCCCACCGGTCGCCGTGGGGGGAGCCCGCGGGAGACACGACGGCGAGACGAGCGTCCCGACCTCCCTCCCGGTTGGAAAATCGCCAGTCGGAGGGGAGGGGAACCAGCAGGCCCTCTCACCGGGGCCGCGGACGGGAGAAGAGGCAGCCATCCGGCAGCCCCGGGTCATTCGATTACCCCCCCGACCGGCAGGCCGCGGCGCACCGGCACGGACTGCCCGGCTCGTCGCTCCCGATTCTCCTCGATCTGGCAGGTTTCTATGGGTATGAATAGATCTAGATACTGATCGACATGTCCACAGTTCTCCTTGAGCCTTGAGGAGATTCCACCCCGAGAACAGCGGCGCTGACCATGTCCCTGCAATCTGGGTTCCCCGACGCCCACGACCGCCCACGTCCCAGCGAGGAGCCGACGGGCCGTCCTCGGACAGCAGGAGGATCCTATCCCAGCCCATGCCGCTCCCTCCCGGTCGAGCCTCGCCTCTGGATCACGGAGTTTGGGAGAGAAAGAGAGAGAGAGAGAGAGAGAGAGAGAGAGAGACCCGAGACCTGGAGCTGGCGGAGCGCGGGTTGCGGCTCTGTTCGGCTCGTTCTCGTCAGCCCCGCGGCGAACAGATCGGGCTCGGATGTGTGCACGTGACCCCGGGTCCAGACGCCGCTCGGTGCGTGCCGGCCGCAGCGCGAAGAGCGGCTCGGGATTCTTCGGTTTCTGTTTCTACTCCGGCAGCCCGCCGGCCGGCTCTCGTCGGCAAATCCACGCGCGGCCGAACCCCTCGCCGGAACGAGGTTGCGGGCGACTCGTCTCCCGTGGAGGATCGATCTACCGAGACGCACGTCCGCAGGAGTATCGGCCGAGTCGATGCGGACTCGAGCGGTCGCGAGCACACGGCCGCCTCCCCCCCCCTTCCCCCTCCTCTCCCACCGCACCACCGCACCACCGCGCATCCGCATCCGCGTCCGCATCCGCATCCGCAGGCCCCTGGACTAACCGTCTTGGGGTGGGCATGAAGACGATTTCGACTTGACATCACAAGATCCGGCGGGGCCAAGGCAAGCTCTCGTACCTCTCGGGTGGGATCGCGCCACGTACGCGAGTCCGGTGGTTTGATGCAGCCCTAGGGCGCTTTTCGGACGGGATCTCGAGCGACGCTCCCAGCCCCCGACTGGCGCGTGCCGGTTCCGGATGTGCCGTCTCGGACATCGTCCACGTCCGCTGAGTGGTCGACGGACACGGGAGGGGGCAGACGCCGTCGGGTCCAGCACATGACGTACCCGTGGCGAGATCGGGATGCTCGGCAGGGTTCCCCGGCCGATCGCTCCCGGGATCTGGCCTGGCGCCACGGCCCCGTCGGCGGAGCCAGATGCGAGCTGGACCCCGGCGGCTGCATGAGCGGGCCATCCTCCCCGGCGGGCCCACGCCACGACGGCGGGGCTCGTGCTCCTGGCCGATCTCGGCCGTGGCTGGGCAGGATGTGGGCACGTGCGCACGTGCCCAGACAGGCTTCGGCGCCCTCGCCCGGGCACGCGGAGCGCAGCGGCAGCGGGGAGCCTGCCGACGACCTGCGTGTGGGTGCCTGGGGTCGGGTGCCGGGGGCCTGATGCCTGAGGTCGAGCCAGGCCGGGCGAAGGTCGCAAGGTCGCCGGATCGCAAGGGGGGCACGCCGCCATGCCTCGAGGACGCCCGCTCGTGTGGGCAGTGAGACTGCTGGCCGAGGCCGCGGCGGCCTCACCAGTGGCGGGGAACCGCTCGGCATCCCCGCTACAGAACACGCGCCCGGGAGACGGGCGTGCCGGAGAGACGCCTGCGCCGAGAAACACGCATGGCCGGCGCCCCGGCGCACCAGGGCCAGAACCAGAGCCTCAGCCTCGGCCTCAGGCCAGCCCCCGCCCCCGCCCTCGGGAGCTCGGCCGAACACAGCGTGGTGCGAAAGGGCGGAAGGATGTCGAGGAGATTTGGCATCGAACCCCTACCCATCTTCCGATTGGTCCCATCGAGTTCCGCCGAGGCGGGCCTGGATGCCGATAGTGTATGATGCGTCGGCGCATACATGACGACGAGACGAGGCCGCCTCTCCTCTCGGCCGCCGCGATTATTGCAGTCCGGGGACGAGGCGCTGCTGGCCGCCGAGTGCGAGGTGGGCAAGGTGTCGGCAGTAGAAGCCAGCAGGCTAACTTGATTGGGAGGG